>CM030792.1:35290000-35442059 GCA_018127125.1 Rhododendron griersonianum | reverse complement strand
TCAAATATGAGAAAACATACCCAAAGTCTATTCAAATGACAAATACCAAATTATCCTACTTAGGTTCTGTTGTAATTGTAAAGACTAAATGTAAGTTTTAGACAAACCAAAAGTCTATTAAAATGAGAAATCATCTCAATTCCCCTACATAAAACTACTAGTTGGCATTGCATACAGATATGCAGTTGCTTCATAGTCCTATGTAACATGCTGCGTTTGCATTTTGCATCAATATGGTCAATATAGGTTTCATATTTTTGTAAATGGAGGTAACACATAAAACACAATAGAATGTAGCAAAGCGTGCCATCATATTTTTTTTACTTTGTATTCTTTATGGTAGTTATGTATATATGAATGCCTACAAGCCATCATCAGGACGGTTTACTTTCGACTAGCGGTTGCACAAAGTTTGTTTCAGAAAACTTCATCATACTATATAAACAGTTCATCAATAAAGTTTTTCTTTTCTCCTTGTAATTTTATTTTCTAGAAAAACAAATCTTTCCAGAAGTATACATTTGAGGTCCATTCCATTTAATATCATTGTTTAACATAGACATTTTAATATTTTCTAACCTACTTAATCTTGTTCTTTGCCTTAAGATTTCCCCAAAACTCCTCTCAAACAAGTTGAAATACCCTAGTGGGAGATCTTTCGTGTCCCAAAAATGACATCAATCTTGTCCTTTTCTTTTTTTATAACCGGGTTTCTAGGTTTATATGCGCGCAACCCAACTAATTAGTTCCGGCCTCCTACAGTTAATGGCCGGACAAATTCTCCAATGACTTCAAAGTTACGAATGTTTGGGCTTCTATGGGATTCGAACATGCAACTACATAAAGACAAAGTACTTACATTCAATCAAAGTTAGGAATGCAATTTTTCCTACTTCGGTTTGCATACAACACTTCCAAATTCAATCACAGGATTCTCACATCGAGTAAACTTTGTAACTTTGTAACACAAAACCCAATAACAACAACTACATACACCGAAAAACACACACATCTCACTCAAGTTCGAGTAAACTAACCTGAGTCTAGCGATGGCAATGGCAATGTTCGAAACTTGGACGATTGAAGGTATCGTCTCCGGAGTAGACGATTCAAACGGACGCGAAGGAGGGAGTTGGGGGACCACGTCGCCTGTTGAATGGGAGAGAGAAGGAAGAAGTCTTCAGAGGCTGGGGAGCACAGCCGATTTTCAGCCGGACCAAACCCTAGACAGCGTCGTAACTCAGGATAATGGAAATGGAAAAGGGGAACCAAACAGAGAAGGAAAAGGGGAATATTGGGACGAAGGGGAAGGGAACGGTGTCGTTTTTTTATCAAAGGGTAAATTTGTCCACTCACATCATGCTTAATACCTCATACCATGTATTGGTAATATTACTTCCGCATGCCATGTCTTGGTAGTTTCGAAACTTCAGACCATTAAAGTGGTGATTATTCCCGGTCCACACCACCTGTCGGTAATTTTCCCTTAATGAAACGAAAAGTCTGTAAAACACTAAAGCCTCTGAAACCGAGCCTCGTAAATAACAAATTGAATTTCATTGCTCTATAAGAGCATCTCCAATGCACCCTCCATTCCTCTATTTCTCCATTTGAGAGGATCATTTTTGGAGGAAATAACATTCCAATCCATCCTCTATTTTCTCCTCCATTTGAGAGGATCAAGTTTGGTACTCCAAATATGGAGGATGGAGAAAAAAATGGAGGATCTCCTCCATTTCACTATTCACCCTCACCAAATCCCATTTTGTTCATCAAATTAGTTTTGATACACTAATCCTTTATAAAATTGGTACCAATCAAAAGATATGTACAATATCTTCAAAATAAGACCCATATTGAGTATTTTTTTTAATGAAGTTAGAAAATTTAAAATATTATTTTTGGAGGGAAAGTGGGGAAGTTTGAGATTTGGGATGAGTTTTTAAAGAAATAGAAGTAGAAATAGAGTATTGGGTTGGAGTTAGATTTCCTCCAAAATCACTTTTGCAATAAAATATATTATTTTGATACTCTCAAATGAAGAAATGAAGGCAAAAATGGAGTATTGGATTGGAGATGCTCTAAATACATTCCTCTACAAATGGGCACACTTTTAGAGTTAAAATAGTACTCCAAAAGAAAAAAGAAAAGGTAGGGTCTTTTGGAATAGTTTGGGTGGGCCGGTCCAGGCTTGGGCCGGATCTTGGGTGTTTGGGCTGTATTTGATTTTTTTGGGTTTGGGTTGAGCTTATTGTTGTTTCTGTTGTGGACCCTATAGAATTTTAGGTATTTTGGGGGCTTTACCCTTGAGGTGTATTATCTAACTTTTTGTTGGATCCCTTTCCCTTTCCCCATTTTTAATAAAATTCATTTTTGCCGATCAAAAAAAAAAAAGAACTGGCAATCAAAATAAAGTTTATAATTGTATTATCTCTCCAAAAGAAAAAAAATTATCATTACTGCTCTCTAATAAGACCGAAGTCCCCAGTGGCAGCTTGCTGGGTAAGCATTCTTCCTCAACGGCAGCTTAAGCTTATACGTAATAATGAAAACACCATATTAACAAATCACTGCACAATGAAAACACCATAACACAAACAGTTAAGAGTTATGATATTGGTCTTCATAATCACAGGCTTCACAGCAGAAATATGAGATCAATGTAAATCACTTTTGCATCTCATACTAGAATAGGACTTAACATAATTAAACTCTCCATCCTTTTTGCAGTTAAATCAAAGACCAGATGTACTACCAATTGATCTAGAATTACATCTTAAATCAAGCAAATATACATCAATTGCTTACACTAGTTTCCCCCAATCCCCGTAAGCACAGGCGCACACCAAGTTCGGTCAAAATTATGCAAACATAGTGCTCCTGAAATTAAAAAAAAACAACAGTACAAATTTGTTGATCCAACGATACTGATCGGATTAAAAAAAAAAAACAACAACAACAACACTGGTCACTCCCCCTCCAGCTCCCTCACAAGCAAATTACACACATCAGGTCATTAAGGGCTTGTTCGGTTAGGGATTGAGATTTTGGACTCAAAATTATTACCCTATTCCAACATCCACTCATTATCCCTATCTCGAACCATTACTTTCATTTTTATCTCTATCTCTCTCCAATCATTACCCTATCTCTCCCTACACTAATTATTATAAATTCAAATCTAAAATCCAAAAACCTTCAACCGAACAAGCCCGGGCATCCCATTTCATCAATGCATTCATGTAAAAATGGGTCCTACACATAAGCATATACTGTACATAAGCCGTATTGTTTAATTCCAACTCCTCAACTAGTACAGTACATAATTCTTGTGATTTACAAATTTAGGCTCCCATTCCATGTACTACCATTTGATTTCATGCCCTAAATTACACGAGATATGAAGTTATTGAAAGACAAATAGACCTAGATGAAGACCAGAGAGAGTACTTACATCGAGTGACATACAGCTTGTACATTCAACTCCGCAAACCCAATTTTGGAGTTTGGACCTGCAATGATAATGTAAAGTGAGGAACTTCAATAAACCTTGAAGATCAACATTAGGGCTTTTAGACTTAAGTGTGAAGCTCCAAAATCTGAAACTCAACAAAATTTGAAACTAGAAATTCAAGAAAGAAACAGAGTCTATGCTTACCTTTGAATTTCAGGGCTTTCGGATTTAAACAACACCCTGCAAACAACAAAATCACAAAATTTGGGCTTTAAAAAAACGTACTCAAAACACCACAAATAACAAACAGGACTTCAGAAACTACTCGAATTGCACATTTTGATCCAAATCGAACGAGGATTCAAGTATGCCTGAAAAGAATTGGTTAGAGAGTGAGACAGAGAATAAATTGGAACCTCCTGAAGCTCGAATAGTCTTACACTTGAAGACAATCGGCAACTTAACAGAAAAACAAGCCGCATGTACTACAATACAAATATTTGTTTTCATTTCTACGTAGTGACTAGTAATTTTATGATCCAATTGGGAGCAACTCTATCATGACTACGAGCCAATCGTTGTAGTTACCAAAAGGAACTGCTCCTTATCTTCTTTATTCACTCTGTTTGCTAATTTACCTCGTCTTCTTAATCAGGATTGGAACTTTTCCAGAATAATTAGAGCTGAAAACGCATCAAATCCCTCAATTTTTAAGTTGAAACAGTCACTTCTTTATGATATCGTACTAGTGAAATTAAGACGAAAACAAACAATTCGAGAAGAGGAAATTAGAGGTTACCTCCAATGTGAAAGTTAGGGTTTCTGCTAGTATTAGTGGAATTAAGGCGCTTCATCAACCATTGGATGATTCTAAGAATCTCGACCATCAAACCTCAATTTGTGATCAAGGATCTCGAAACATGTTAATCTCATACCTAGGGTTTCCCGTTTTGATGTGGATACATCAATGAACTCAAAACGAGCCAGTTCTAATAATCTCCATCATAAACCCTCGATTTGGTCGGATGGTGATTGAAGGTGAAAGAGGCTGAGGCAAACGATTGATCGAAGAGAGCTGTTACGCGCCCCCCCCCCCCTCGTGTCAGGGGGGGTCTGACACCGGACCCACCAATTTCCCATTTTACCCCCATCCACCTTCCCTCCCCCTCTCTCCCTCTCTCTCTCTCTCTCTCTCTCTCTCTCTTATTTTATTTTTTTTAAATAAAATTTTAAATGCTAATAACTTTTTTTTCACATATTTTTTTTAAATAAATTTTATATTTATGAAATCTACTCAACGAAACCTATCAAACGAGCCTAATATTGATGGTGAAATAATGTAAAACGAAAAAACTATACTCCCTCCGTCCCTTTATTACAGTCTAGTATTCCATTTTGGGCTGTCCCTTAATAAGTGTCCATTTTGTAAAGTTAGTAGGTAAAAGTTGGTGGATTGTCTATTTTGTCCCTAAAAATAGATTCTATTTTGAAAAGTTAGTGAGTAAAAGTGTAATGATGATGGGTAAGTAGGGAAAGTGGAGGAAAAAGTTGATGTGAAAGGTATAATGATGATGTCTTTTTAATAAGTTGGAGTTACGAAGCAGGACATTTAAAAAGGGACGGAGGGAGTATTTTTTTCGGCCTAATATCTTTTTTTTTTGTTTTTATTTTTTTGTCCTTCATTTTTTTTAAACTTCTATATTTGAGTTTTCAAGTAAATTATGTATGTTGAATTCACTTAAATTTTCTTTATATTTCTCTGAATAGTCAATAATGCAAACTGAAATCAAACTTCATTTAATTATAATTGAGTATATAGAACCAACACATGAACATAAATAAATACACAAATTTAGTCAATATTTCCGCCAAATTGTGGTTGTCGTCCCGGCGGATCTATCTGCATTACTTCGTACCACAATTGGAGGTGTGCTTCATAAGGATGAGCCCATCCTTATGCTTCATTTGATGCATTTGGCCTCTACCATATGATGATGGGTGGTACAGGGTAATGACGGTATAGAAAAACTTGCACAAAGTGATTGTCATTAACACGGCCAATAGCTATATGTGTGCGCGTTGCTAATGGAACTGGATGGGAGCTCAACGGCAAGTGAGTGAGACAACTCGAAGCAATCATATCGAATGTATGCAGTACAACGTTGTACGTTGATGCAATGACAAGTTCCAATGATATAGAATCCATCCAATGATCCTCTGGTGCCGATGACTGGAAGTAACGAAGTCTTTGTAGCACCTGGGGTACATAATTATGTTCTGGATAAAGCTGTTCATACAGGACCCAATTTTGTTCAATCTCTTGGATAAGATCCTGTCGTACTTGAGCCCATCCATCTTCAGAACCATAGACTTGCGCGGCTATCGCCCTGAAACCACAATGACCGTCGGGTCGAACGTCAACACAGTGGGAAATATAACGCTGATACTGTTGAGGAAATTTCTCAACGAGGTGATCCCTCTCATTGCTCCTTCGCGATATTGGAATATGTGAGGCCGGAGATTCTGAAGTGGATACTGTGAAGGAAGGTATGTGACCTCTACTTTGCTCATCTCTGCCTGTAGGTCGACCCCTGTGTTCTGTGTTGTATGCTGGGGGTCGAACTGTGCAACGAGATGGATCCGCCATATCGAGAAACCTGTCCATCATAGGCTCTCGACTGTCGGAATCCATTTCATTTAATCTTTCAATAAGCTGAGCTGCCCTGTCAGGTCGTGCTCCCTCGTCAGTATGCCTCTAGGCATGCATGGACAACGTACTCCAGTGAGGGTGGATAGAGCTTAACGGAATTGGTCTGTCCACAGAACGGTAAAGTGCGATATCGTGAAAGCATGGCAATCCGTATGTCCTTTTGATCTTACAAAAGCAAAGGCCGGCTTCGTTATCAGTGCGTTCTACGTGCTTATGGATCAAGTTCATTGCCTGTAATGAAATGCGCCCTCTGATTTCACTATAAATGCTTTCATGTAGATGTCTGTGTCGTGGAATGTTGAGAGATTTCTGGAACGACCCCTGAATATCCGCGAACTGACTGGTCAACATCTTTTCTATTTTCTGAAAAGATGTTTGAAGCGAGGACATGGTATCTCCCAAGTATTGTTTGAGCCTCGCATGCGCAGACTCCGTCCTGCAATTTAATAATACACTGTGTTAAATAGGAAAGTTACATAAAGTATTCTTTAGTGAAGGACAGTAAATATATAATGACTATAGGAAAGTTACCTTTGGCTTGAATTGCTCCCAATGTGCATAAACTGGTTTATGTATGCTGCAACAAATCGCTCTTTGTAAGGACCTAACCATGTATCCCAAAGATATTGCATGGCATTGGAGTATTGCTCAAACTCTCCACACATGGCAGTCCACCTCTGTTGCAAAGACATCGGTGTCGATGAATGAATAAGAACTTGCCATGCATTCGAAAACTCGTCCCACCTCGTACCAAGCATAGGCCTGCACTTCTTCATTACACACTGATTTATGTGCCAAATACAAAGGATGTGTTGTGCGAAGGGGAAACATATTCCAATGGCGCCAAGAAGTGCCAGATCCCTATCTGAAACAATCACCGATGGCAACGCTGCCCCTTTTCCAACCATCCATCTTTTTAAAGTATCCAATGCCCATATCAGTCGCTCTTTTGTCTCATTATGCAAATATGCAAACATAATAGAGTAAGTTTTCATTGTGGATATGATACCCATAACTTCCAATAGTGGAATCCGATACTCATTACTCTTATATGTCGCATCAATAATAAACACGGACGGAAAATTGACAGATAGCTCAAGGCTTCTAGGATGAACCCAAATAATATCTGTGATTTCGTTGTGTTCATTTGTAAGATAGTCGTAAATGTAATTTTTCTCGTTTAATTCATTCAAAATGTACCCAATAGGAGATAGACCCCCCAGTTGCTCTTTCTTATACTGTGCATTCACATTGTAAATACTCCTGATTCCTGTACTAATTGACGAGTCTTGTTGTCTCAGGATATTAAGAATTTCTCGAGGCGCGGTGCTGCTAGACATGTCACGAACAAATTGCTGCTGGATTGGGGTCAACCTTGACGGGTACTCATGTCCCTCAAAACTTTCTGCTGGTTCATGGTTATGAAAACCTTTAACAACCTGCAAACTCCACATGACACCGTCTGGAGGTTGTGGTACACCTCGCAGCTTGAACGGGCAATCACATTTTTTTGTTCCAGTAATCCTTTGCATTGAATGCCCTTCCAGTGACGGTCTGTACAATCCTCCCCTTTCACAAATTAGAATGCATTTCGGCATCTTGTTGCCCTTTATACTAGTAGATTTACTTATGACAATCACAAAACCATTGTCCTTACCAACTCTCCGCACCCAATCTACCATTATAGCTCTAGTTTCAAATATCTATAACAAAAAAAATGAATACGTATAAGCACAATGTAATATCTCTCTTTGAATTTTTTTTATTAAACATGAAGCAATTAGAGGTTAATAAGAAATCTTAACAGTAACGTAACTTAACTTCAACAAGAAATCTAAAACTCAATTTTTTTTTATTAAACATGAAGCAATGTAATACTTTTTTTTTTCATTTTCACACGGGGGCAATTAACAGCTCTGTAATACTTATTAAACATGAAGCAATGTAATACTTTTTTTTTTCATTTCCAAACAGTAATGTAACTTCAACAAGAAATCTAAAAAGTTAAAATTTAATTCAAACTGGTAATAGTTTCATTTTTGTGTAGGGATGAGTTTTTGATGAAGGATTGAAAAGTTTTGAAAATTTTCGGAGGATTTGTGCGCCAATTTTTAAAGAAGAGAGAGAGAGAGGGGTTAGAGAGAGCAGAGGAGTGGGTCTCAGTCTCTCAACCGTATGCCACGTAAGCAGTGTACATAACCGGTGTACACAACCGGTGTACCCATAGCATTATTGCGTTTGATTGTGATCATATGGTACGGATACATAAAGTGTTTACCTTCCCAGGAGTTTGGGAATCGAGCCAAATATGGATAGTTTAGCATGTTGCACATAAATAATATTTTTTGGGTCCATTTCTTGACAAGACTAATAGTAAAGGAATAGATACTATAGAATAATATGAAAAGTCTTTGGACTAGAGCAATTATGGATACTACTAATATCCTGTTCTCCGTATATTATTGTATATCTCGTACTTCGGGAAATTATATATTTGATGAACATAAAAGGTCGGGTCCTAAAATTTTAATTAAACGCTGGATGCGTGATCTTGTGAATGTATCGTACAACCTTATGCTTGTGAATAAATCCGGTAGTCTCTCCCATCTGTGCCAAATAATTCTGAGTTGGTTGGTAGCCTGCTGGGTTTAACAGTAGTAAAAAATTTGTGTTTTTGGTAGAAAACCCTAAAAAGTGAGTATAAATTTACAGGGGAATTAAAGAGGGAAAATTAGCCGCCAGAACACTGTAAACTTAGACTTTGATAAGCACATTAGTGTTTCACCATTATTACTTTTCTAGATGATGCTTATAAGTTGGTAAATAGTTTTGATAAGCAATAGTTATCCTAACCTACTCCATTTTACAGTAGTGTTTTTCTTATTTAATTTAAACCGTTATCTGTTAGAGAATATAGTCTCACATTATTTAGGTAAATAATAACTATTAATGGGAGATTACTTAATAATATGAGGGATCTCACCACTCTTTAACTATGGTGTACACTTTGATTGTATGGTACGTGGTAAAACCCTATCACCTATGAAGATAGAATTTTTCCTTTTTCCTTTTTTTTTTTCTTATTCTTGCGACTTGAAAAATCAAATCCAGATTCTCGAATTTTTTTCGCAATCTGGGTTCGAATTATGATTCAATTGAGGGGACAAAAAGAAAGAAAGAAGAAGAATACACTTTTTCCCCCTTCCGGCCGGTTTTAAGACCATTAGTTGTGTTTCTTGCCTCTAGAGAGTCTAGGGAAGAAAGAGATGAAATAGAATACCCAATGTATAAAAACTCTCTTCATATCTAGATCGAGATTGAATTGTTTACACCGCCGGTGTAAATATTTATTTCCTCCAAATCAGTTACATTGCATCATGTTGTCATGCTCTATTGATTTGACGACGTGGGGCAATGTAATTGATTTACAGAAAATAAATATTTATACCGCCAGTGTATATAATTTATTCTCTAGATCAAATCCAGATTCTCGAATTTTTTTCGCAATCTGGGTTCGAATTATGATTCAATTGAGGGGACAAAAAGAAAGAAAGAAGAAGAATACACTTTTTCCCCCTTCCGGCCGGTTTTAAGACCATTAGTTGTGTTTCTTGCCTCTAGAGAGTCTAGGGAAGAAAGAGATGAAATAGAATACCCAATGTATAAAAACTCTCTTCATATCTAGATCGAGATTGAATTGTTTACACCGCCGGTGTAAATATTTATTTCCTCCAAATCAATTACATTGCATCATGTTGTCATGCTCTATTGATTTGACGACGTGGGGCAATGTAATTGATTTACAGAAAATAAATATTTATACCGCCAGTGTATATAATTTATTCTCATCTAAATCCCTACAAAAAGATCGAGTTCTATCTTTCTTGAGACATTAATTTCTAATTAACAGGTGAATTTGGGATTTGGTTCCTCAACCACAATAAAAAGAAGTCCTAAATCCTTCAGAACTTGAAAACTAGCCTTCAGAGCTAGCCAAAGTTGTGGACCCCAATCACACATCTCTCACATATGTGTGGACTCCACACATTTTGTAAGAGTGGTGTGATTGGTAGGAGAGTTCCTAAACTCTTTTTTTTTTTATCAGGGAAAATTTTCCATTCAAAGAAGCCGTTTGGCACTTACAAAGGAATTACATCCAAATCAACAGAGAAAAGAATCTAATCACAACACATCAAGAAAGATGAACATATAAGCATACTCTAGGAGAGTTTTCTTTTGTATCTAGACATCTCCTAACATTTAGGGCCCGTTTGCCGACGGAATATAAAAGGCGGATATGCTATCACCACATACGGATAGTATATCCGAAGTACTTATACTTAGTGTTTGCCACCCGAATATATATCACAGATATAATAAGGATAAGAGAAGAGGTGGTGTGGTGTTATTATATCCGTCTTCTTAATTACAAAAATGTCACCATCCTCTTTTAATTTTATATTCACCTACTCATATCCATTCCAAAATAAACAAACCAAGTATATACATATCTCATCTCCTATAAATTACTCAAGCAAACCATCTATATCATATTTCCTTCCCTTTTGACTTTTATCATATCTTTTCTCATACTATATCCACACAAAACTAATTTGGTGGGCAGACAACCGTTATATATACAATAAAACGGACCGAAAGTGGAGTTCATTGAACGATGGCTGATTTTTTCTGTGTTTCCTCCGCCTTTTGGGCTAGATATGAGTGTTAAATCACCACCCGCGCATCCCTTTGCGCTGATGCCATTCCTCAGGAGCTCAAATTTGCTTGTATTTTTTTTTTTTTGATCGGCAACAAAATTTTATTAAGAAACTTGACAAAGGGTACATCAAGTTGGGGAAAGGGGAAGGGGAATCCAACAAAAAGTTGGAAGAAACACCTGTTGCTTGTATTTTGGCCCAAGAAGCTTAAAGGCCTGTCACTAATTCCTTCGGCTGAGAGTAATAAGTAATATTGAAGTGGTTCTTGAAGGTTTCGGCAGGCTTAATTCATTCATCCGAGACAGGCCAGGCCCAATTGTCACAAAGGTGGGGAAACATTAGTGGAAAGGAAAATGATGGCCAATGACGTGTTTTGATAATTAATACCCGATAAGGATATTTTCAACATTAACAAATGTTCTTAGCTTGTCCTTGGTGGGTATTAGTTATCTAAACATGTCATGAGCCGTCATTTGTGAATTTGTATTAAATGGTGTAAAAAATACACAAAAATATGTGTTTTCCTTGTCTTCTAGTGTTCTTATCGTCAATCCAGTGGGTTGACAATAGCAAAACCGATCATATAGCGTGACTAATAAGCAATCCGGTAGTATATCTAAACTCCATAAAAACATGAATTTTTAATTACTATAACTTGACCCTTGCCCCACCCAAAACCTTCAAAAAGAAATAAATAATACTAAAATCATGGGTTCCATAAAAACATGAATTTTTAATTACTATAACTTGACCCTTGCCCCACCCAAAACCTTCAAAAAGAAATAAATAATACTAAAATCATGGGTCAACTTACGTTTTGTTTTTATCAACAAAAGAAAATTTTATCGGATCAAAAAAAAAAAAACAAAAGAAAATTTTATAAATATTTGAAAAAGATTACAAAAATTTAACGGTACACGTGCACACCGGCAAAACGCCACCTGAAAACCAAATCCAAAGAAAGGCAAGGAGCCAACTAAAACATGGGAAAATGACGGCCAATGACGTATTTTGATAATTAATACCCACTAATGACATTTTTAGCATTAACAAATGTTCTTAGCTTGTCTTTGGCGGGTGTAGGTGCGGTCAAGATTATGACCGTTGACCCCAGAAGAAGTTTGACCTACCACTCACATGATGACGTGTGGAAAGATTGTGAGATTGACATGTGGCAAGCAGCTACCCCACAGAGAGAATTGGTGCCACGAGGCATAAGATGCGTTGACGTGGCGCAAGAGGGGCCCCGTGCAGCTGAATAAACTCGTGAGGGTAAAAAAGGCCCGCGAGAGTCATCGCGAGGGCAGTCAGGCCTGCCAGGGTCCCGCGGGCAGGGTCTCGGTAGTCCCACGGACGGGTGGGGTTCGCGGCAAGATGGGCCCTGCGCAGCTGAACAAGCTTGCGGGGATATTGGGGCCCGCGAGAGCCATCACGAGCGAGGGCAGATAGGCCCACCAGGGTCCCGCGGACAAGGCCGCGATAGGCCCGCGGAAGGGCAAGATCCGCGGCAATATGGGTCCAGCGGAGGTTTTGTTCCTTGCCTATAAATACCAGTGCTGGTATACAGATTTGAGAGGGACCTCTCCTTCAGAGACAGACAGAGAGACTCAGATTTCTAGAGACAGAGAGCCATCTCCTCTAGAGAGAGAAAATAGATCTTTAGAGAGAGAGAGCCATCTCCTTTAGAGAAAGAAGATAGATTTTCAGAGAGAGGGAAAGACCATCTCCCCGAGAGAAAAATGGAACTACGTTTGACCTGATTTCCTGTACACCGGGATACGTAGGCAGCCCTGATGACTCGGGCACGGTCACACGTTTTATGTCTCCTCCACCCCTTCATTCTAAACACTAACCATTCTTTATCTCTCCAGCACATTTTATTCTCATGAATATTTTGGGCTCTATTTCGAACCCCGAGGAGATGGGTCCAGATTTTGACTGCTCCTACAGCGGGTATTAATTATCAAAACATGTCCTGGACCATCATTTTCCCCTAAAACACTACAGTGAAAACCAAAACCAAAACAACTGCTGAAACAATTCAAACAAGCAAAAAACCTAAGCCCAAAAGCATAATCCGAAACCCAAGATAGCAAACCTAAAGGACAAATTTGAAACCAAGAAGCAACCCATACCCACCAAACCTCGATATTAAAATTTTAGAGAAAGAGAGGCACCATCCTCGAAATCAACGTCTTCCTCCAAGTCATCTAAAGTATGGATCCTATCTTTAAATTCTTCCTCTTGCATTTTAACAAATTTCTTTAAAGTAAAGTTTCTTCCTCCTCTAACTTCAATGCATGCCTAACGTGGGACCACAATCCAACGTCTTGCGGGTTTCCTTAAAGAAAATAGAGTTCAATTCCGGATGTCATCGGAAGATAAGGAAGAAGATGAGACCTTCACGTTTTTAGGATTCAATTTGACGGCCTTGACCCCAAGCTCCATAAGAAATTTCTTTTTTTTAATCTTTCTCTTCGACCGTCTCAATCTACTTTCTGATTTATGGATAGCATCAAGAGAAGATCGATTCCCAGAATAGCTACTCCCAACTCTTTTTTGCTCACCAACCACATGATCCCTGCTGCAATCATTCTTGTCATTGCCCTCGCACGCTTCAAGGGTTTGAGTTCCCTACAACCGAGACTATAGTATCAGGATCTCCCAAAAGGCCCTTTTGACCCATAGTCATTGCATGCATGCCTCGTGTACGTCTATGGTTCCATCGATTCCATGCCATAACCTTTTTCTTTCTCAAGAATCCGGTCCATTAACATACCTATCTTAACCACAATCAAAACTCTCCTCATCACCATCATTCCCCTCAACTCTGGCCTTCCCATCACCGTTAGCCACTACGCAATCAACCTCCTCCCTCGTTTCTCCCACCAAAGAAGTGGAAGGAGAAACTGTTTGTTTCAAAATTAAAAACAGGCCTAGGAACAGCGAGTAAGTGTAGTTCTAGGCCTTGTGCGGGCGTGCCAGGACTGGATTGCAGTCCAATTTCATGCTAAGGCCTGGATGCCTCAGATCTGACTTCTTCTAGTGCGATTGCGTACGACCTAAGGGGTGAGGCCGTATGTGGTTCGTGGTTTTGCTTTGTCGGGATAAGGACTTAGAATTTCCTAATCGTGTAGAAAATGGAAAGGAAAGAAAACAAGGTGCGATGAAATTAAAAGAACTTCATTAACGGTTTAATGAAATTGGTACAAGGAAATGAAAGATAAGACCTAGGCTGGGCTAGATTGGACTAAAAGATAAAGACATTTGCTGGAAATGATAATTGAAATGTAATTTGAATAAGCCTTGGACTTGTTTGGTCGTGGACCTTTGATAAGGCCTTCAAAACTGGTATTTATAGGCAGTAGTTCCAGGTCTTGAGATGCTTCCACAGGCCTTCATGCATGGCTGCCAAGTGTCATCCTGGTAAAGGCTTAGGCTTGAGCTGCTTCTGAATGCTCCAATAGGAAGCTACCATTCGTCCAAGCCTTGCTCTCCACTCCAAGAAAATGGCTGCAGGTCTGAAAAGCTTCATTTTTGCCGAAAAATCAGTCAAAGCAAAAGGAATTTGCAGCAACATAGCATCCTAGGCTCTTTGAGCGGCTTGTGAGCAACTTGTATGCATGGATGCTTGTAAAAAAGGGATATTTGGGCCCACCAAGGCCAAAAACGCAGGCCTGGTTGAGCAGCTTGTGTGATATTAGAGAGAAGCTTCTAGGTCTTTGAGCTGCTTGTGCAGGCCTAAGCTGCTTGGGATGTCTCCATGCATGGCTGCCATGTGTCCCAAGCCTTGCTTCATGCTGAAGGATAGTGAGACTTAGGCCTTGAGCTGCTTGTAAGCAGCTTACCCAGACCTGTCTAGCAGGAACATTCTAGGCCTTTGAGCTGCTTATAAGACATTTGAGCTGCTTGTAAGCAGCTTACCCAGACCTGCCTATTGAGAACATTCTAGGCCTTGGAGCAGTTTGTGAGCAGCTTAAGGCCTTTTCTTGCCAATTGAGGCCCATATGCAATGTTTCTAAGAAGCAGGCCCACCCAATACTTGGGCCTAAATTTGAGGTGCAAGATAGGCCTTAGTCCATTGTAAGCCTTGTGAGCCCAAGCCTGGAGAAAAACCCAAACTTTAACTGATTTGGACCTACTTGAAGGCCTTATCGTTTCTTAGAGCTGGGCTAGGCCTAGATGAAGTGCACAGGCCTAGTGGGTCGACTTCAAGACCTTGGCCAGCCTTGGGCCTAATTTTATGGAAGAGATATCTTAGGCCTTAGTATGTTTCAAACCTTTGCAAGCTCAATTGGTCCTTTATCATTCATATCGGCCCAATTCCGCTGGTGGCCGATTTACAAGGCTTTTCCAGGCCTGAGATTAGCATTCAAGGCCACCTTCTAACCGACCAATTGATCTTCTGAATTCTGGCCAAAAATGGGTGTAAACAATGCCCCCTCATGCCTTGATTCTTTACTTTTAGGATCAAGGCGGGTATAAAAAGTAAAACCATTTTTGGCATCCAAACAAGCCTCAATTCCTATTTTAGCATGTCTTCTTTCATTTGCCTTGCCTATGGACTTATTAGGCATTAGGCATTTTCCATGCTTCATTCAGGCCTTTTGACAAAATTCTCTGAATTCAAACGTTAGAATGAGTCTATCAGCTATCTTTTTGTTAGACAGTCCTGTGAAAGGCCTCTCTTATAGATAAAAGGTCTGAATCTACATCCTCTAGGGCTGCTCAGAGCAATTGGATGATGATCATGCCTATATCAGAGTTGAATCTCAAGGCTGTGAATATCGCCCCTTATTAGGCCTATTTACGCCAATAGAGGCTATGTTCTGGCCTACAAATATGTTTGGAAGGCCTGAACTCTCACTTAGAGTGTTCATAATAAAGATTCAGGCCTACTCAAAGGGCTCAAAAGGCCTTCATCTATATGGAAAAGGCCTTCATACACCAATACGAGGCCTTTTTTCAGTCCCGGTTGCAGAGAAGCTCTAAACCTATGAAAGGTTTGACAACAAGGCCTGGAAATATGTTGAAAGGCCTAAAAAGGTGGCTCAGGCCTAAAGAAGGAGCTTAAAAGGCCTCATCTCCTGCAAAAAGGCCTGTTTATTCCAGTATTAGGCCTGTGTTCAGGCTTAGACCATGAAAATGCCTAACAAGGACTGAAAATATGTTGGCAGGCCTGAACCTTTACGAAAAAGGCCTGCTCAATGAAATAAAAAGGCCTCCACCTCTGCGGAAAAGGCCTGGTAAGAACTTAAAAATAAGGCCTACTCAATGACTGGTAGGCCTTGGCCGAACATTTTTAGAAGTGCATGTTCGGCCTTTGAAGGGCTTTCCTCTATTTAGCCTCTTTTACAACCATGACATTTTTGCGTAAGCCAAGTGAATAACACTCGCTTTTGATGTGCCCCACAAATCCAATGTGGGCACAATTCCACAGCTTTAAGGCCTATAATTGGCCTATGCTTGCAAAGTCTATTGGCAGGTCGGACAATGCCAAAAAGGCCTTCATGAACCGGGGGAGGAGGGGGATCTCCAATCACAAAGAAATCATGATCAAGCTCTGGAGTGTCGTCGTTTTCCTCCTCTTCATGTCGTTCCTCCTGTTCTAGAATGGCTGCAACATGTAACTCAGACCTACCAATAGGGTTGACGGCAGGCCTGGATCGTTCCTGACCTGCATCAATGATCTGCTTATCGCCCAGGACTGAATCTGGATGTGGTAGCCCTTTAGAGACTTCAGAAAGCTCTTGAGAGGAGAAAATGGGTTGATCTTGCCTCAAGATTGGACCTTCCATGTTTTGGCTTATCTCAGGCCTGAGATCTTGATCCCCTTGCGTCAAAACAAGCCTATCGTTTTGCTCCTCCAGACCTGGAAATATCTTTTCATCTAGAAGTTTTTGAAAAACTCCTGAATGTTGGCTGTTGCGCTCAGGTCTGAAATCATTGCCATGCTCATTTTGAGGTTTATCATCCAGGCCTTGTCGCTGTTCGGGAATCCTTGAAGGCCTGGACTGAGAATCTTGCCCCCCGAGTGTAATTTCTTGGCCTCCTTGCCCCCCGAGTGCAGGTCTTTCGGAAGCTAAGGCCTGAGAGAAGCCTGAAGGCCTGGTGTGCTTGTTAGAGGCTTGTTTAGACACATCCAGGCCTGAATTCGAGCCTAAAGTGTCAAACCATGATACCGGTGGTGGGGCAGGAGATGACAACTTATCTTTCAGTTTAGCCATCGCTTTATCAATGGCCTTGGTGGAGTTGATAACGACCTTGGTGGAGTTGATAATGGCCTGGTTAGAGCTGATAATGGCCTTGTTGGATTCTTCTAGCCTATGCAAACATGCATCCAAGGAATCAATAAACTCCTGTGAGAGTTCTTCGTTGGATGCAACGGTATAGGCCTGAATGTTGATGTTTTCTTCAACTCGGCCCCCAAAGTTCTGAGTATGAGGATCACCAAAGCCACCATTTTGGAATTCAGGCTGTAAGGGCAGACCTGAATGCATGACACTTGAATAGCCATGTGACTTAGCATTAAGAAGATAGGCTACCTCATCGCGTCGCGTAATTGGCGTTCCTCATCTCAAGTCTGCCAACTTCGTCTTCAAGACTTTGAATGGCATCGTTGTAGAAGTGTTGTGCGTCGAGAAACCAACCCTCTGTAGGATTGAGTTGATACCTCTCTCTGTCGAGACGGTTGATTTCGTCTTCAAGCTCGTTGACCTTATCATAGCGCCAACTAATTTCCTCTTCACAACGCCGAATCTGAACATCCAATTCAACGTATTGAATCGACATGAATCGGCGTGATCATACCCCTTGAAACGATTAGGGTCCACCCACCGGGCGTGCCAATGTTTGTTTCCAAATTAAAAACAGGCCTAGGAACAGCGAGTAAGTGTAGTTCTAGGCCTTGTGCGGGCGTGCCAGGACTGGATTGCAGTCCAATTTCATGCTAAGGCCTGGATGCCTCAGATCTGACTTCTTCTAGAGCGATTGCGTACGACCTAAGGGGTGAGGCCGTATGTGGTTCGTGGTTTTGCCTTGTCGGGATAAGGACTTAGAATTTCCTAATCGTGTAGAAAATGGAAAGGAAAGAAAACAAGGTGCGGTGAAATTAAAAGAACTTCATTAACGGTTTAATGAAATTGGTACAAGGAAATGAAAGATAAGACCTAGACTGGGCTAGATTGGACTAAAAGATAAAGACATTTGCTGGAAATGATAATTGAAATGTAATTTGAATAAGCCTTGGGCTTGTTTGGTCGTGGACCTTTGATAAGGCCTTCAAAACTGGTATTTATAGGCAGCAGTTCCAGGTTTTGAGCTGCTTGAGCTGCTTCCACAGGCCTTCATGCATGGCTGCCAAGTGTCATCCTGGTAAAGGCTTAGGCTTGAGCTGCTTCTGAATGCTCCAATAGGAAGCTACCATTCGTCCAAGCCTTGCTCTCCACTCCAAGAAAATGGCTGCAGGTCTGAAAAGCTTCATTTTTGCCTAAAAATCAGTCAAAGCAATAGGAATTTGCAGCAACATAGCATCCCTAGGCTCTTTGAGCGGCTTGTGAGCAACTTGTATGCATGGATGCTTGTAAAAAAGGGATATTTGGGCCCACCAAGGCCAAAAACGCAGGCCTGGTTGAACAGCTTGTGTGATGTTAGAGAGAAGCTTCTAGGCCTTTGAGCTGCTTGTGCAGGCCTAAGCTGCTTGTGAGCTGCTTGGGATGTCTCCATGCATGGCTGCCATGTGTCCCAAGCCTTGCTTCATGCTGAAGGATAGTGAGACTTAGGCCTTGAGCTGCTTGTAAGCAGCTTACCCAGACCTGTCTAGCAGGAACATTCTAGGCCTTTGAGCTGCTTACAATCACCATTAAGCAGCTTGCTAGAGAGAACCTTCTAGACCTTTGAGCTGCTTGTAAACAGCTTACCCAGACCTGCCTATTGAGAACATTCTAGGCCTTGGAGCAGTTTGTGAGCAGCTTAAGGCCTTTTCTTGCCAATTGAGGCCCATATGCAATGTTTCTAAGAAGCAGGCCCACCCAATACTTGGGCCTAAATTTGAGGTGCAAGATAGGCCTTAGTCCATTGTAAGCCTTGTGAGCCCAAGCCTGGAGAAAAACCCAAACTTTAACTGATTTGGACCTACTTGAAGGCCTTATCGTTTCTTAGAGCTGGGCTAGGCCTAGATGAAGTGCTCAGGCCTAGTGGGTCGACTTCAAGACCTTGGCCAGCCTTGGGCCTAATTTTATGGAAGAGATATCTTAGGCCTTAGTATGTTTCAAACCTTTGCAAGCTCAATTGGTCCTTTATCATTCATATCGGCCCAATTCCGCTGGTGGCCGATTTACAAGGCTTTTCAAGGCCTGAGATTAGCATTCAAGGCCACCTTCTAACCGACCAATTGATCTTCTGAATTCTGGCCAAAAATGGGTGTAAACAATGCCCCCTCATGCCTTGATTCTTTACTTTTAGGATCAAGGCGTATATAAAAAGTAAAACTATTTTTGGCATCCAAACAAGCCTCAATTTCTATTTTAGCATGTCTTCTTTCATTTGCCTTGCCTATGGACTTATTAGGCATTAGGCATTTTCCATGCTTCATTCAGGCCTTTTGACAAAATTCTCTGAATTCAAACCTTAGAATGAGTCTATCAACTATCTTTTTGTTAGACAGGCCTGTGAAAGGCCTCTCTTATAGATAAAAGGCCTTAATCTACATCCTCTAGGGCTGCTCAGAGCAATTGGATGATGATCATGCCTATATCAGAGTTGAATCTCAAAGCTGTGAATATCGCCCCTTATTAGGCCTATTTACGCCAATAGAGGCTATGTTCTGGCCTACAAATATGTTTGGAAGGCCTGAACTCTCACTTAGAGTGTTCATAATAAAGATTCAGGCCTACTCAAAGGGCTCAAAAGGCCTTCATCTATATGGAAAAGGCCTTCATACACCAATACGAGGCCTCTTTTCAGTCCCGGTTGCAGAGAAGCTCTAAACCTATGAAAGGTTTGACAACAAGGCCTGGAAATACGTTGAAAGGCCTAAAAAGGTGGCTCAGGCTTAAAGAAGGAGCTTAAAAGGCCTCATCTCCTGCAAAAAGGCCTGTTTATTCCAGTATTAGGCCTGTGTTCAGGCTTAGACCATGAAAATGCCTAACAAGGACTGAAAATATGTTGGCAGGCCTGAACCTTTACGAAAAAGGCCTGCTCAATGAAATAAAAAGGCCTCCACCTCTGCGGAAAAGGCCTGGTAAGAACTTAAAAATAAGGCCTACTCAATGACTGGTAGGCCTTGGCCGAACATTTTTAGAAGTGCATGTTCGGCCTTTGAAGGGCTTTCCTCTATTTAGCCTCTTTTACAACCATGACATTTTTGCGTAAGCCAAGTGAATAACACTCGCTTTTGATGTGCCCCACAAATCCAATGTGGGCACAATTCCACAGCTTTAAGGCCTATAATTGGCCTATGCTTGCAAAGTCTATTGGCAGGTCGGACAATGCCAAAAGGCCTTCATGAACTGGGGGAGGAGGGGGATCTCCAATCACAAAGGAATCATGATCAAGCCCTGGAGTGTCGTCGTTTCTTAGAGCTGGGCTAGGCCTGGATGAAGTGCTCAGGCCTAGTGGGTCGACTTCAAGACCTTGGCCAGCCTTGGGCCTAATTTTATGGAAGAGATATCTTAGGCCTTAGTA
Organism: Rhododendron griersonianum; assembly: GCA_018127125.1. Taxonomy (NCBI): domain Eukaryota; kingdom Viridiplantae; phylum Streptophyta; class Magnoliopsida; order Ericales; family Ericaceae; genus Rhododendron; species Rhododendron griersonianum. The sequence continues at coordinate 35,421,493 of CM030792.1, read as the reverse complement.
TGTTTCAAACCTTTGCAAGCTCAATTGGTCCTTTATCATTCATATCGGTCCAATTCCGCTGGTGGCCGATTTACAAGGCTTTTCAAGGCCTAAGATTAGCATTCAAGGCCACCTTCTAACCGACCAATTGATCTTCTGAATTCTGGCAAAAAATGGGTGTAAACAGAAACATCAGCTTTACTCCCAATTGAATCCAGCTGCCTCAAAACCACATTTTCTTCGCTACAATTATGCTCAATGCAAATCTCACCCTCCTCTTCCTCCTCGTTTGAAATTTTTTCCGACCATTGATCATTAATGCAACGGTAGTGGACCTTCGAGATATTCTGAATAAAAGACACAAGTGCACCTCTTTCCCTATCTTTCAGATTGTCCAAAGGAAAAAATTATTGCTTATTTTTGGTGCACCACCACGTGGTTCCCCAACACTATTATCCACTACATATTTTTGTAGAGCCTTATTTTTATATATTAAGTATATGATCATGAAGTACTCCACAAACATGTGTGGTGGAAAAGGGTGGCGGTACCCCAAACCATTGAACAATTACTCGGGAGGTGGTAAAAGGTACTCCCTCCATCCCAAATTGGATATTAATTTTTGATATTCGTGCCAATTTCAACTCCTTATATCTTTCAATATGGATCTTAAAAAAAATGCAATATCGATCTTGTTTGATAGTTCTCGATTAGTTCTACCATACAAAGTTTTCAAACTCATGAAAAACATTATAGATTGAAAGATATAAATGATAAAAGACATGAGTTTCAAAAATTGTCATTCTTTTTGGGACGGAGGAAGTATATCAATTTGATTACTGATTTGAATTTAAGGTTTTTTTTTTTTGCCAAAGTTTAGGATAGTTCATTGATAGGAGAAGAAAACAGTACATAAAGAAGGGCAATCATCCCCATAAAGGAGAAGATACAAGGGAGAATTTTGCATAGGTCTACTATAGCAGTTTTCAAACCCATTTAGTCCACTTCTAAGTTTCATAACCCACTAAGTCCACTAACAATTTTAATGACAAAAATACCCTACCTAAGAAACAAGGGCCTTATTTGACTAACACGAAAATGTATTTTTTCCATTTTGTTTTTGTTTTTGTTGCAATCAAGTCGCCACCGCCACCGCCACATATAACGTTATATGTGTAACAAAAAACGTATTTTTTCATTTTTCTCGATTTTTTATTGAACTCGCTACACTTAACATTTAACGTTATATATGTGACAAATTTCTCTTTTTGTTTTTCCTATTTTTCTTGTATTGATTTTTTAACGTTATATGAGTGATAAAAATTTCCTAACATACAACATTATATATGTGTGGAAAAAAATTTCTAACATGCAACATTTCTTTTTGGTTTTTCTTGTTTTTAGTCTTTAACGTTATATGCTGGTCCATACAAAACATATAACATTATATGTGAGTTTTTGAATATCTAAATATCGCAAAAAAAAAACCCCAGAACATATAACATTATATTTGAGCTTCCGCAACTCTGAATCTCACAAAAAAATAGAACAGAACATATAACATTATATGTGAGCTTCTGTAGTTCTAAATTTCACAAAAAAACAGAATATATAACATTATATTTGAGCTTTTGTAACTCTAAGTCTCACAAAATATGACATAAAATTATATGTTCTCAAAACAACATCATATCTTTTCAACAATATTATATATCTCAAAAAATAACATTATATGTTCACATATCATGCCACCATTATCCTTGTTTTCAGTCCCGCCTTGAATCCCAAGTTGAATGTTGATGAGGCCACAGGGGGTCGAGCTTCATTTTTTCAACGTTTCTTCATCAAAACCTTCGTCGGATCCTTCGAATTTTTGATTTTTGCCTCCGAATAGCATTCTCATAACCTCTATATCTACATATATACATATTCAAAACAACATAAACAACATTAATATATCTCAATAAAAGAACATAAAACGTTATTAGTTCATTTTCTTTTTTTTTTAAAGTTTTACAGGACAAAATCTCATATACAACATTATATGTTCTCTATGCAAATTGAAATATTTTTTTATGTCAATACAAGCTCATATATATATATATAACGTTATAACCATATATATATGTATATATGGTCACAAATATTCTCATATAACCATATATAATCATATATGGATATATCCATATGTGTTTTTTAGAGGCCGTTGCGCGGGCCAATTCAATAAGAAAACATATAACGTTATTAGTTCCTTTGTTTTGGAGTTTTACAAGACAAAATTAGGTACCATAGGCAAATTGTCACATATAACATATATGTCTCAGTAGAGAAGATTATCTATAACCAAACCACATCGCTAATCGAGCTTCAAATCACATATTTTCACGTATAAGTCGGAGAGGCCGCTACGTGGACCAATTCAATAAGTGATCGACAACGGAGCATATACCGTTATATATGACAGAAGCTCATATATAACGTTACATGGTACAAAAGGTCATATATAACGTTATATGTTCTCTTTATTAAATAACATAGAATATTTCTAATCTAGAATGTTATATATAACAATATAACGTTATATATTATTATATTTCTCTCTAACTGAGAATGTTTTAAAAAAATGACATTAAATAACAACAAAAACACACAAAAATATATTTTTTTGTGTGACACGAAAAGCACACATATAACCTTATATATTTTTTCAAAAAACATAACATGTTCCAACCTTATATGTCTAGCTCTAGAAAAAACACACATATAACCTTATATATTTATTCAAAAAACTCCAAATATATCAGAAGCAAGTCGGAGAGACCGCTGCGCGGACCAAATCAATAAGTGATTGATGAAAAGCACAAATATAAATTCACGGTGATTTACGGGCCGGTCCATCTCTAGCCATGGCGGCGGCGTCCATCGAGGGCCATAAATCACCGTGATTAAAAAATAAACTACTCCACACGATTATATATAGATCTATAATATATAGAGAGTTTAACCATAATACCAGTAGTACATGTGACTATGTGAGGAAGGTAGAATTTTTTTGTGGCTTTGGATTCTTCTAGCAGATCGTGCCTCCTGCTTGCCAGCTTTTTAGTAATGGGTACAAAGTATAAACCGCGTTCTCAAGAAAAAATAGAATATAGATAGATTTAGTCAGCCAATGAAAACCCATCAATTTTTATCCACAAATAGAGAAACACAAAACAAACAAACACATCCAGCAAAGCAGCTGGGGGGGGGGGTTAAAAACTGAAGGAGTAAAGTACAGACCGTCAGATTGATTTGTGTCGCCGTTGTTGGAGCTCGTCCCCAAACCTAGAATGCCGATAATTGCTAGCACCGCCACCGCCACCTCCCTCATCTTCGGTGACTAATTGTTGGCAAGCATCACCGTTATGGGCAGCGCAGGCCCGATCCAGTTCGTGGTGAGTGAGGGAGAGCTCGTCGGCGTGAGGAATTTGGAGGCGGACGGGAGGAGAGAGAGAGAGGGGGAGATGGGAGGCTCAGATCTGTTTTGTGATCTAGGGTTTCTCTCTCTATATGTTATATAGAAGGGTTTTTTGGTCTTGAAAAATATCTCTTTTTAAGTAAATTGGAGTTATTAGGTTATATAACTATATTAGTGGACTAGAGGGGTTATGAAATTTAGAAGTGGATTTAGTGGGTTACAAACATGCTATAGTGGACCTCCCACTAATTTTTTAAAGATACAAGCCATTGTATTTTGGGCTACAACATGTGCTACAAAATTGTCACCACTTTGAAAACTCACCATTACATCAAGATACTCCACAGTCCACACAATTCCCAAAGGGGTGAGAAACTCCAGCAAAGGGGAAGAAAAGTCCACACAGAGGTAGGACAAACCAAAGAACGACGACTTCCCCAACAGGACAAGAAGAACAATCCTCGAAACGGAGGCTGAAAGCTACCATCTTGAAAAGAAAAATAACAACCAGTCAATATCTAGTAGTACAATAAATTTGGTCTTTGGAGACAAATGAAAATTGTCACAGATTATATATTTTTTCGTCACAAGTTATATAGGTGAAGAAAAATTAGTATGGGTTATGAAAAAAAAATTATCGACTCAAGGTTGTCAAGGATTTCTACCTGGTGACCAAATCTATTTTTCGTCACCTATAGCGGCTTTTGATGACGAAATATTTCATCGCCAAAAATAAATAATTGATAACGAATTTTTTGTCACCAATTATTCCTTTTCGCCACGAATTTAGGTGACACATCCTTGACGAAATTTTTCGTCACCAATATAAGAAATCGGTGACAAAATTTTTCGTCACAAAGACATTCAAATGGGAAAAATAGCCCACTTTCTTGCTAGCTCCTCCAGAAACCCAAGTCTCTTGAGTTTTGCGTGCAAGCTTTGACCAATTGCACCACACACAATTTTCAGTATATATTTGCAATATCTAATATATATATATATATATACACACACACACATACGTTTAACATTAAAATATATTTCGAATGCCATTTTGTACTTTTAAATATTAAAATTAGCAATTTTGATAAATATGAAAGTTGTAGCCCTTTATGTTATTGTTCAAACCCAATTTCAATTATCTCAATCGGAGTTCTAAGCAAAGAGTTATGCCCGAAATACATTTAGCAACCAAATGTAATCTTCATAAATTTCGTCACCAAAGGTACCCATTTGACGAAGAAATACTTGAAAGGTAATTTATTTTTTTTTGTCGCCAAAGATAACCCTTTCGTGAAGGAAAAAATATTTGGTCGCCAAACAGGGGCCATTTGGCGATGAAATTATGCTTTCGGCGTTGCAAAATGGGTACCTTTGGGGATGAAAATATTTTTCCTGTTGCTAAGTAGGTATAATTGGTGAGGAAATAATTTCATTGCGGAAATTATCAAAATAGTGACAAATTTATTTTTTCGTCACCAAATATACTCATTTATCGACGAAATTTAAAACACTTTTTCGTCACCGAAATTTTTTTTTTTTTCTTGTAGTGTAGTTACAAATCATCCAAGTAGCCCACCGAGTTACCCCAAGTTAAGGACGAGTCGCACCATCATAGACCGTCCGGAGGCCAAGGCTCTGTCTCCGTCAAGATTCAAGCAACGCAAAACCTACCTCGACGTTCATTATTTATTTTACTCTCACTTTTGTAGTGCGTTTTCCTCGTGCTAGGGAAAATACACTAAAATACGTGCGGGACAGGACACCACGAGAGGGTGCGTCACATGGAATAATAGCCGACCACGTGGTAAGTACGGAAGCACCACGAAAGGAGCATCCGAGGTGGTGTACGTGGTAGCACGGCGGCACCACGTGAGGGTGCGTAAGGCTGAGCAACGTAATTAATCAAGGGAAACGTATAGCAATGAACGACATGATTGCCGAGCAGAGGGTACAATCACGCAGTCTTGACCCAAGCTAAGCTGACCAATGAGATGGGCGGCTGAATTGATCTCAGTTTGGATGGTAGGAATTTTGAGGAGGAATGGGAATATATATGATACCATAATTCCATGATTCCGACGTTTGGGAGGAACATGAATAGGAATGTGATGCCGCACTCTCAGGATTCCCATGTTTGGGAGAGACAGGAATAGGATTGTGATTCCTGATGACACATCCGACCAGGAATCACATTACTAGATAGAGTGGGAATTTGATTCCTCCTTTACCCCATGGGAATCTTAGATTCCTGGCTCAATCAATAAAAAAAGGAAATATTGACTTTGATAATTTCCAAAAAAATTGATTCCTGCAGAAGATTACTGAACTAATCCAAACACTGGAATGAAATTACTTCAGGTATCGTATTCCTAGGAATTTCATTCCTAGCAATCATATTCCTATTCCCACTCAATAAAATTCCTAGGAATTTGATTCATAGTAATCACATTCCTATTCCTTTTGAAGATTCTGGTCATCCAAACTGAGCCTAGAATTAATATTCTAGAATGAGTTCCTTACGTGATAAAGACAGGTCCCGCGAATAAGGGAATAATATATTATGCCATGAAGGGCAACAGTAAGAGTTACTATATAGAATGAATTCCATATTAGAGGTGCATGTGTGAGCTGGCCCAGACATCCCAGGCGTCAAACCAAAGAAAAAAAATAACGTTCAAAAGTTATAGATTGATTAAGTTCTTGCGCGGATCAAAAAAAAAAAAGTTCTTGCAGATAAATGAAAGGAACTAATAGTATCTCTTCCTGCAGTAAATTAAAGAATTTATGGATTGATCATAGATATGAAGAAGATTAACGCAAGCAGACTATTGTTTTGCTTTCAAGTCCAAAAAATATACCGAGTGACGACCAAGATCAGAACATTCATATACAGTTGCAACAAATTTATTCATTACAAAACAATGAAATAAATTACAATTAATTAGTGGAAAACTTTGAGGAATATTTGACTATTCATCTACAATTGCAGAACAAGGATATATGGATTTAACAAAATGAAAGGGAAATAAATTGACCGATTCCTTAAAGGAATAAAAGAATTTTCCAACTGCCGGAAGATATGCATGGTTCTAGTTTAGATCACTGCAAATCCTCCTTATGACCCCATTTTGACTGGTGACAGGATCAATTATATCTCCCATTTTGATCATGGCAGCAGCGAAATCGGATTTAAACGTCGCAGGGCTGCTGCTATATTGCGAAACAATACTATCGGTTGGTCCTCCGTTGAAAAGTGTTTGGTCCGACTCGAGAAGGCCCTTCTTTTGAATTAGGTTTTTGAAGTAGTTATTGTCGAACGAATTGGGCGTCACCAAATCAAGAGGTGCTAAATTCGCATTCCTACAACCACGTGTGCGCGTGCTAGCAAAGCCAGCATCAATGTCGCTCCCGTTACTGTTTATCCGCTCGCTAAATGTGAAGCATTGTGCCTGTCCTATGGTGTGTGCCCCTGCATTTCAAATACGTAAAACAAACACATCAGTTAACTATTTTTCCATGCAACCAAAAATGATCGAACCGATGAATATTAGTACTAATATTTTTGTGGTTATAATTACCTGATAAGGCAACCATGTCCCTTGCACTAAGCCCCTTCCTAGCGAAGTTTGCAATAAGCTCGTTGACGTTACTTCCGAAGAAGGGAAGATCGGAGTTTGCTAGATCACGGCTGGCTGTGGTAGAATCTTTTCTTCCAAGTTTTATTGTCCACGATGGACCACCCACCTGATTATTTATACGCGAAAACTAATTAGCATATCTTGAATTTTATTATATCGCAATGAAACTCCATGAGATCGATGTTACTAAAAGGATAATAGATCAAATGCTAGGTTGTGTTTTGTGACTTACAGCAAATGACGCGTCTCGTGCAGCTACTGCAAGTATGTCAGCACACGAAACAACTTCAGGGCATATTTTCTCGACCTCAGCCTTGGCGGCATCTATGACTTCATAACCTCTTACAGAACCCGCATTTGGCCTTGCAGTCTGCTCACTCGTTGAGGTAGCAGCCTCACTAAGCAAGATTGAGGCATCACAACCCTGCACAACCACAAAACTTCAATATTTTGATAATATAACATGCCCAATCTCTAACTTATGATGTTAGTAGATTGGTGGATGGTTACAAATATGATACTAAAGTCGACGTTCCAAAATATTTACAAACCAAAATAAAAATTTTGACTTTTGAGTACATTAATTGTTGTAATTACCTGAACAAAGCAATCATGGAAATGTAGTCGAATTAGTGATGCTGCCATCCGGCGTTCACGTGATACTGCTTGTCTAATTGAGGTTCGGATAGTGTTGAGTGCATTCGGGCAGGTATTGTCATAAAAGGTAGAAGATAACTGTGCATTAACAGGCGTGTTCAATAGCAAAAACAAGAGCAAGGCAGAAGCAATAGCCGAATATGAAGTACGAGAAACATTCGTTGGTGAATTCATGGCTAGATATCTATGGTATATAACTATATATCAAAACTCTCTCTCTCTCTCTCTCTCTCTCTCTCTCTCTCTCTCTCTCTGAAATAAGATGCAAGTGAGTAAGAGGGGAATCGAAATGCAGTGAAGATGATAGAGAAAGCGTAACGAATTGCACCAATTTATAGGGCAATAATATTGACTGAGTGGGTTTAGGTATAGGTTTTGCAAGGTCACTTTTTTACTGCTACACTGCACCGCGTAGCTAAAGTTCTAATAGTCTTTCTTTTTCTCTTTTGAAAAGTAGTTCAAATAATCTTATAGCTGGAATACGACTTGTTCATCTTTGGCTTGCTTCAAATATTTGTCTTTATAAAATTGGATTGAGAAAATCTCAGGGATCGAATTTAGCAACGTATGTACGGTTAAATAAGTGAGAAGTTTTTGGGTACAAGGCGGGTACCACGTGGTACTCCGTCGGCGATCCCAGCCGTCCAAACGTGTTTTGGATGGTTTGGATTTTAGAGAGAGAAAAAGAGGAGAGAGAGTGGTCGGATGAGGGGAGAGAGAAGGAATAAATCTGAGCCGTCAAAAACACGTTCGGATGATTGGAATTGCCGACGCATACTGTCACATGATACCCTCCCGGCACCAAAAAATTTCTCTAAATTAAGTATATAAAATCGAGGGTACGTGGAAGGAAATGTCGTAAACTGTCAAGGGTGTGTCGTTTCTTAATTTTTAACCATTCGGATGGTTTTGGAATTTATTTTACTAGTTTATATATTAACGAGAGTGAGTGTATTAGCTGTTTATGACGGTTGGGACTTTTAATTGTGATTAAACTGGTGAAATATTAGTAAAAAGAGCAGTATTAGTCAGGCATGCATGAGCAATATTTACATCTTTTTTTATGAGTACAGAAAAAAAGTTTTATTAATGATAATGCCTACCCACTCCAAATATTACGTAGCCAAAAAGAGAGAGAGCGAAAGATAAATTTTTTAAGTGTTTATTTCGTCACCTTAATTTAATTATACAGACATCCGTAGCGGACCCAAATTTGTGCTAAGTGGAGCCCCATGTAAAAAATATTTAGATTTGGGAATTCACATACTACGAAATTATGCAATTTTTTACGTGAACACGAATTATATATGGTTGTCTTGTCACGAATTCTAATGATTTTGGCATTGTAATGATTTTGACTAAAAAGTGGTTATTTCTCAAAATACTTAGGTAAAAGTAAAAAAAAAATTACTTATTGGTCAATGTATATTAGTTGGGTGACAATTGTACTTGAGCTTGATCTAATTTGACATTCTTCTGTACGTAAACAGATAACATTTTCATGTCCAAATCCCTCGGAGTTCACCCAAAACCTTAGAAAGAAAATACAGTATATACTTATTATTGGTCAATGTATATTAGTTGGGTGACAATTGTACTTGAGCTCGATCTAATTTCACATTCTTCTGTACGTAAACGGATAACTTCGCGTATCAAGTTTATTGGTCAATGTATATTAGTTGGCTTAGTCGCTTTTCTTTTTCTTTCTTTTTTTTTAAAGAAAATTTCCATTGTGATTAATAAAACCCGTAAATAAATAAAATCCCTTTCAAATTGATCAAAACAACTTAATTTTAACCATGTTTTTAAGGAGGAGCGAGTACTGAAAAGTCGAGTGAGGTTCCTAACACCGTCCCCACTCGTTAACAGTGAATTATCAAACCCTTTCTTTTCTAATTTCGCAGATGGCACGATCACCAATTGCACAATACACAACAGAAAACAAAAGCCTCGGATTGAAACCCAAAGCTCTGATACCAATTTGTTGTGCCGAACACGAAATTGAGAATATAACAAATTAACAAGCGATAAACAAGAACACAAGGATATATGTGGTTCCGGTGAGAGAAACAAAGAGCCGGCTATACCCGTAACTCTATTTGAAGCACCAAACAGATATCTATGGACAAATCTCTGGTGGAACCCAAAAGGGAGACACAAACCCTTGGTGGAACCCTAAGAGATTAGGGAATCCTAGTCAATTTAGGAATTCTAGTCAATTTCCAACAAATCTCCACCTTGACTTGAATTCCATCGAACTCAACACTATAGGCAATCCTCTCCTTCAATCGCTCATCTCCCCCAAAAGCCACCCACGGCACAAACGAACAAGGCTCAAGCACACCTGCTTGACCTTGTAAACGCGACTTAGGAAACCCAACCGCACATGCCTCCAAATTGAGCCTCTATCTTCCAACGGGCACCTCCCACCCAACGCATCCATCTCCCCACAGAGTTAATTACCGACTCCACCACGGAGTTAAAAACCCAAAACTGAGTCAACCTCGAATTCACCGATGAAGAACCCAAAGATGTAGCACCCACAATCGTACTACCATCAAGCACATAGAGGTTATTCGATTTCCGACCCTTCATCAAAACACGAGCACCCTTTGAAACCCTCGAGACAGAGTCAAGAGTGCCTAAAGAGATAAGGTTCCTTTTCAAATCTGGTACATGTCAAGAACTGTACCACAACTGATCGATTCATAAGTATTGAACCAATCTTTATTCAGACACATGTGGAACCATAAGTGAATCGTCGGAATCCTCTTCAATACCAAGAATAACAAAATTGGGACAATTTCTCACCATATGGTATTTCCTATACTTTACTTCCCGATTTGTGGAACGAGAGCCGAAACCCTCTACCGTCGCTTGCACCACCAAACCATCAAGATAAACCTCAAAACCCTAGATTTAACATCCTCCATGGAAATCGTACCTAATACATAACACAATAAGGATTTAACTCATCTAGATACCGGCAACCGTATCCTCCTCCCCAACCTCGCGAAGCACATCATCGGCTAAACACAACCGAATAGCGCCTTCGCATCGAGAGGATTCGATTCTAAGGCAAAGCCTTCATCTTAATCTAAGTGCTTCGGCAATTTCAAAACATTCTTTTTCTTCACCTACACTAACAAATTAAACAAGAACACAAGGATATACGTGGTTCCGCTAGCAAGAACGTACTATTTAATAAACTCTATTTACCATCTAGGGACAAATCACCCTAAGAGATGTCTCTTTAACCCTACCGCTAAACCGAATGAATCCTAGTCCTAGCCTACGACACTACCGGGATGCGTAGTGCCGTAAGCACGGGCAAGTACTGGTCATTTATAAAACTCAAATCTCTTCCCCTTGATAAACTTGGATCGCTCAACCCGTCCCCTCGTCTCTCACCTCGAGGCAGAACCATGCGGTTGAAATTCCGGGTGCGACAAACGGAACCAATATTTATGTTCGCTCTACCCCAGGCCAAAAAATGTATGCACAAGGATTGCCCTGCTTTTATACCTCAAATACCCTTACTAATATCTCATCCCCGTCCAAGTGATCATCTCGACAACTCGATCGTCTTCGCCAAGTACCAGAACATCACCACCACCGTCACCCAACCTATTGTCTTCGCCAGCGTCGTCCCTTGCACTTGTTTTTCCGACGAGGAGGACATAGGCGATCTTGGCAAAGATTGGACACATTCTAGACAGTTCGATCTCCCTCTGTCGTTGTCTCTGCCCAGTTTTGATTATGTTCCTTTGTTGTCTCCGTCATCGTCTGTGCAAAGTGATATTGCCAGTTTACACAAATGGTTGAACTTTCAGTTTACATAATCCAAGAAGAGAATCGAAACTGAGTAAATTCAACTTCTTCGCTGAACCTAGTGAAATTCACGAGCTCGAAACTAATAAAATTCACTAGGTGATTGTTGTGTTTTGAAATTCAGTAAAATTCACGAACTCGAAACTAATAAAATTCATAAGCTCGAAACTAGTAAAATTCACGAGCTTGAAGCTAGTAAAATTCATCATTTCAAAATTTAAAATTGGAGTATTGAAACTCAGTGACATTCACAAGCTCAAAACTAATAAAATTCACGAGTTCGAAAGTTAGTGAAATTCACGAGTTTGAAAGCTAGTGAAATTCACTAGCTAAAATCTACACCTAGTGAAATTTGAAATCCAGCAAAAAAATGTAAAATTTGAAAACCAGTGAAATTTGAAATTAGTGAAATTTGAGAAGTAGTGAATTTCACTAATTTTTTGAAGTAGTGAAATTTCGCCTGAAAAAGTCACCGGCCGGAGTGATTGCCGGTCGGAAGTGGTTATGAAGTGAAGGTGGGAGGGGGTGATGAAAACTTTGAAAAGATAATAAAGTGTGAAACTATATTTAGTTAAGGGTAATCTCCATATGAGGTTGTCTTTAGAAGTAAATAAAAATTGAGTTCATCCTTAATGGAAATTAAATCTTGGTTTTCTAGATCCACAGGAAATTTTCTACATTTACGTAGTTACTATTGTCAGCCAATTGGATTGATTTTAGAATTTTCTTCGTACGATTACTAGGAGCCAAAGAGCCATGCATGGTGCAGGTCTGCTAGATCATATCCGTGTTGTTCTCAGAATTTTCAAATGTTAAAAAAGAAGGAAAGACGTTTTAGATTGTTGACCACATCTCCCTTTCAACTTTAGAAATTTCAAAGGTCTAATCGAGTTAATGAAAATACCTTTTCTTTGTGGTAAAATAATATTAAATAAATGAATGTCAACCTAACCAACCCTTTCAAGCAAGCTTCTCCTTTATCTTTTCACTAATAAATAAACAAAAGAAGAGGTATTAAAACCACTAAAACGGTGTAATTGAGGGGGGAAAAAATAGAGTCCACCATTTCCTTTTATCTTTTACTTTTATTTAGTGGCGGCTTCAGAAATTTATATTAGGGTGTTCAAAAATTACTCATGTACTTTAGCTGTATTAGCTGGTCTATTCACCGATAATATATGTACAAAATCTCATATATTAATATAAATAGTGCGGTCAAAAAACATAACCTCTATTCTAAAAAAATTAACTACGAGAGACGAAAACTTAAAAATATAATCTAATTAATTTTTTTTGAATGTTGTATTGCATAGTAGACAGTGTTTCGAGAATGGAGGGGGTTAAAAAATTTCGCCGTTCAAAAAAAATATGGAGGGGTTAAAAGTTTATTGTTGTCTTAGACGAGTTCTCAAATTTTGTGCCAACGTTTAATAACCGGCGATTTAATCTACTAAAACTATTTTGAAAGAAATTGTAGCAAGTATGTTGGTGCTGATCTTCTCGAAAATATATATATTGTTATTTAGGTTGACATAATGAGGGTTTCTATCGTAGTGTTAAATTCAAAGGAATATTTTTTTTTTTTTGATATTCGAAAAGGGTTGGAGGGGGCAACCAGCGTAGCAACTCCCCTTGGGCGTGACCATAGGGGCTCCAAACCCGCCTGTGGAATGTCCGGTTCGAGCCATAGCTACCGTCCGGAAGGACGGGCCGTCACCACCTTAGTGCACAGTTGGCAAAGAAGCCCCCTCCCTGGTCCACAAAGCGGGTTCGAAATTAAGCCATGGGGCACCACCGGAAATTTGCACAAAGTGCCTCCGGGGCCTCGAACCTGGGCCTGCGTTGGGGAGAGGTGACGCCCTTTGCCACCTGGGCTACCACCTCGGTGGTTAAAGGAATATTATTCAAATTAACTGTTTTTGCAATGTAGTTGAATTTTTTAAAAACTTTATCTGTAATTCTATAAACTAACAAACGGTTATAAGAACAAAAAAAATAAGCCGTTTGGCTTATTTAGCCGAACAAATAATACTGCTCTTTCTCTTAATGTTTCACTAGCTAGTTTAATCGTAATTAAAGTCCATGTGTACATAATGCCCAAACTAATAAAAGTCAAACCCGTCATTTCAAAAAAAGAAGCAAAAAAGTCCCAACCAACCGTCATTAACAGCTAATACAAGCACCCACTCTAGCTCATTAGTTTAAAAACAAAATTAATTAAATTCCAAAAGCATATATATATATATATATATATATATATATATATATGCATCCGAATATATATACTAGTATACCTTACATTACATTCGTTATGCTTTCTCAATCATCTTCACTGCATTTCGATTGATTCCCCTCTTACTAGCTAGCTACCTCACTTGCATTTTTGAGAGAGAGAGAGAGTATCATATATAGCTAGCTAGCCATGAATTCACCAACGAATGTTTCTCGCACTTTTTATTCGGCTATTGCTTCTGCCTTGCTCTTATTTTCGCTATTAATGAGTACGCCTACTAACGCACAATTATCTTCTACATTTTACGACAATACCTGCCCCAATGCACTCAACACTATCCGAACTTCAATTAGACAAGCCGTATCAGGTGAAGGCCGGATGGCAGCATCACTAATTCGACTCCATTTCCATGATTGTTTTGTTCAGGTAATTAAAACAATTAATGTACTCAAAAGTCAAAACTTTTATTTTGGCTTGTAAATATTTTGGAACGAATATTATATCATTTTTGTAACCATCCACCAATCTCTAACTTAGTAAAATTTTGTCTTGTAAATATTTTGGAACGAATATTATATCATTTTTGTAACCATCCACCAATCTACTAACATATTAAGTTAGAGATTGGGCATGTTATATTATCAAAATATTGAAGTTTTGTGGTTGTGCAGGGTTGTGATGCCTCAATCTTACTTAGTGAGGCCGCTACCTTAACGAGTGAGCGGACTGCAGTGCCTAATGCAGGTTCTGCAAGAGGTTATGAAGTCATAGATGCCGCCAAGACTGAGGTGGAGAAAATATGCCCTGAAGTTGTTTCATGTGCTAACATACTTGCGGTAGCTGCACGAGACACCTCATTTGCTGTAAGTTACAAAAACAACCTAGCATTTGATCTACTATTCTTTTAGTAACATCGATCTCATAATCGATCTCATAATAAAATTTAAGATATGCTAATTAGTTTTCGCGTATAAATAATCAGGCGGGTGGTCCGTCGTGGACAGTAAAATTTGGAAGAAAAGATTCCACCACAGCCAGCCGTGATCTAGCAAACTCCGATCTTCCCTCCTTTCGAAGTAACGTCAACGAGCTTATTGCAAACTTCGCTAGGAAGGGGCTTAGTGCAAGGGACATGGTTGCCTTATCAGGTAATTATAACCACAAAAATATTAGTATTCATATTCATCGGTTCATTTTTCGTTTTCGTGGAAAAATAGTTAACTGATGTGTTTGTTTTACGTATTTGAAATGCAGGGGCACACACCATAGGACAGGCACAATGCTTCACATTTAGCGACCGGATAAACAGTAACGGGAGCGACATTGCCGGCTTTGCTAGCACGCGCACGCGTGGTTGTAGGAATGCGAATTTAGCACCTCTTGATCTGGTGACGCCCAATTCGTTCGACAACTACTACTTCAAGAACCCAATTCAAAAGAAGGGCCTTCTCGAGTCGGACCAAAACACTTTTTAGCGGAGGACCAACCGACAGTATTGTTTCGCAATATAGCAGCAACCCTGTGACGTTTAAATCCGATTTCGCTGCTGCCATGATCAAAATGGGAGATATAATTGATCCTGTCACCAGTCAAAATGGGGTCATAAGGAGGATTTGCAGTGCTCTAAACTAGCTAGAACCATGCATATCTTCCAGCAGTTGGAAAATTCTTTTATCCCTTTAGGAATCGGTCAATTTATTTCCATTTCATTTTTTTAAACCCATAAATCCTTGTACTGCAATTGTAGATGAATAGTCAAATCCTCAAAGTTTTCCATCAATTAATTGTAATTTATTTCATTGTTTTGTAATGAATAAATTTGTTGCAACTGTATATGAATATTCTGATCTTGGTATATATTTTGGACTTGAAAGCAAAACAATGTTCTGATCAATCCATAAATTCTTTAATTTACTGCAGGAAGAGATACTATTAGTTCCTCTTATTTATCTGCAAGAACTTAATTAATCAATCTATAACTTTGAACGTTAAATTTTTCTTTGGTTTGACGGTCTGTTATGTTTGGGCGAGCTTGCACACCCCTTGACTATACCCTCACCAGTCCATTCAAAATTTGAAAGTTTTGTCTGATGCTAAACAAAAAAAAAATTATCACAGAAAAAGTTGTAAAGGGAAAAATCCTCTTTATATGGAACCACACTCTTTAAAATTAAAACACACGTGACAGCCTTACCGGAACCCTAAAATCTGCAACACAAACATGGTGAGCACACCTCTGCCTCTCGTCGGAAAAGGCCCTTCAATGCCTAAGTCAATATTCGTACTAAACCCTAATTTCGAAAGGAAGAAAAAAAGTAATATTATTGCTCAAAGCGTGTCTTTCTCATTAGGTTTACCTCGAATTGATAGACTTCTCATGACTTGCTCTCCAAGCATCCTCGTCGCCCTAGGTTTCCTATCCTGTATAGGAAACCGAGCCTTTATGGGATTCTCTCCCCCAATAAGCCAAAGTCCTACTCTCGTTACACTACAAGAAAATTTGTGTTTGGAGACGAATTAAATTGTCACAAAATGCACATTTTTTGTCGCCAAAAGTTTAGAGACGAAAAAAGTTTTGTCACCTATAGGTTGTCTCAGAAAGTAACGTGGTGACGAAAATCATATTTCGTCACCTATAGTAATTTTTGGAGACAAAATTTATCGTCACCAATTTATCGATTATTTGTCACCCTTTGTCTAGTTTCGTCACTAATAGCGAATGAATATTGACTAGGAAAACTACATAGGTGACAAAAAATTTCGTCTCCAAAGAATTTAATTTAAATATTATAAAATAGTAAATGTGACAAATAATTTCGTCTCCTATAATTGTAAAATTGAAGCTGATTAATGACAAAAAATTTCGTCTTTGAAATGCTTCCTCGAAAATCCTCTTTTGTGACAAAAAATCGTCTCGCACTCTTCTAAATACCATATCCTGTGCATTTTAGAATCCAATAGATCTCAAACAAGAACTATAATACATCTGAATTGCACTAAATAGTAAGCCCATTCTATTTTACCATAATATCCAACACATCGTCATACCCAACATTCATCCACACCAAAATAATCATCCACACTTAGGATGTAATGCATCCATGTACGAATGTCAAAAATAACCAAACTAGACCATATACGTTGTTCATCATAGATCTTATACTATGAATCATCAAAAAAGAAGAGTTCTCGTAGCATCATCGAAAAAAAGAAGACTATGAACTTCATCCAAAAAGAAGTCTTCATAGAAAAGCATATATCATCTTCTGCTACCAACCTTCTACATACTCAATCTGCAAATTAACATAAAACAAGATTCAGAAAATATTGTTACAATATTGTTAATAGAAATACGAAACATCATGTAAACTTAAGTTTTATGCCAAAATCAATGAACTGAAGTGTAATGCCTTCATTTTGTGCTTCATAAACATTGACACGTATGCAGCAAACAATCTGAACTGAGTTAAAAGTGAACTTCACTCTATGTCAACAGTGAAGTCAGAAATTGGTCTAGTTATGCCACATTCTCTCTTTTTTATTGGTGACTGAGAACTTCATTAAAAAACACTATCAAGAGGAAAAACCTCAAATAAAACAGAGCAAAAAAACCTTAGAATGCCCTTGAAATTCTGTTGGTCCTTTCTTCCCAAGTGAAATAGACCATAGCATCTAGAGCAAGCCTTCTAAGAGTATTAGGTAAGTCTCTCTTTTCGAAATTGGAACAGAACCACAAGCAACTTTCTGGAAGTAAAGAGTAGGACCAGCAGGGATAATCTTAACTTAGCAACAACGTTCTAGACTTGCATAGAAAAGGAGCGCTCAAAAAGAAGATGATCCAATGATTCGTCAATTAGCTTAAAGAGAGAGCAAATAGGAGTATCAATGACACCCCAGCTAGCTATGACCAAATGACATCACGTACAAAAGACCACATGTACTACTAGTATACAAGTCTGCCACTAGATATTTCCCTCAAACTCTACACGTCCAAGCAAACACTTGCAC
Organism: Rhododendron griersonianum; assembly: GCA_018127125.1. Taxonomy (NCBI): domain Eukaryota; kingdom Viridiplantae; phylum Streptophyta; class Magnoliopsida; order Ericales; family Ericaceae; genus Rhododendron; species Rhododendron griersonianum. Next base: position 35,403,684 of record CM030792.1, on the reverse strand, counting down.
CAATGAGACGACTAGAATTATGTGGTTGGACTTGGGCGTTCATGTTCCTGCTTTTATATAGTTTGAACATACTCCAATTGAGAACTCAAACCACACAAGCCAAGATGAGTCTCGTAAACAGCCATAATCTATGGATGAAAGCTAATAATCATACAGTTGTGAGCATACATGGATGAAAGCCACGATGAAGGCCTAATCCATGACAGAATCAACCCAAAGATGAGAGCCATAAAACAGTAGAAAACTAAGGCATCACTAGCCATGAAAACAACCATAATGGTTCCATAAACAGCCATAATGCTATTGGTGATGTTACTTAGTAAGTGCCATGGCTGGATGCTCTCAACCGAATTGGTGCTTGCTGTCCCTTTGATGTTACTTTTGGGTTTCTAAGTTAGCTATGGTTCTCTAAAATAGTTTCATTAACCAAACAATTGAAAGAAAAATACATGAAAATTAGCTGGCTGAAAAATTGGCTTGGTGAATGGAAGTGCAAACTTAGGTAAAAATAACTTTCACGAACACATTCATGGATACTATATTTTTGCCTGAGTAATCTAGTCAAACTACTAAATTATTTGACTTCTATAATCTAAATATACTCTGTTTTTTACAGAGCTACTCTTCTATCACTTAGAAGTTGTTCCAACTAAAGACATACCACTTGTTGGAGAGAGAGAGAGAGAGAGAGACAGAGAGAGAGACATACCAGTATCCGGTGTACCCTTGATTTTTAAGGTACTCTAGAACACTAGCCAAAGCCTTCCCCTGTTGCTCTTTTGCCTCCACTAGCTCGGCTATCGTGGCATTTGCTGCTTCAATTCCTTCTGCTTGCGCTTGAATTTTTTCACCTTGCTCCTGAATTAACTCATCTTGCTCGTCTACCTTTTTCTCAAGGTGTGTTACATATTCATTATTGTTCACAGATCCAACAATGGTACTCCTAACAGTAGAGGAAGGCCTCATTCCAAGTCCCTTCAAATAGCCTGATTTTGCCTTGAATGCCTTGACAGAAAGCTCCTCTTGCGTTATCGGGACTGCACCATCCTGAGAATTATGTTCAGCCTCTATTCTTACGATCTCATCCTGTCATTTTAAAGTAAATTGAGTAATTGAAGCTCTAATAGTTTAGTAGATGCAAGTTCTAATAATTACGCAAACACAAGTACACAATAAAGAACTTGATACACGTACATGGATATCTTCGCATTCTGGAGAGATCCACTCGTTTGTGTCTGCATTAAAGTGGGTGGATTTGTATATTTTTTCTAATGCAGGCACGGCACCATCAGTTCATTCCATCTAATATGTTTTATTCGCAACAAATAAGTTAATAAGCCTATTTATAATGTAATAAAACTGAAAATATAATTCAAAACGCACCATTTCGACAATCCTAACCGGCAATGACTTTGATCCACATCTGTGTTTGCTTTTCTTATCGGACCTGTTATTGGTGTTTGCTTTTGATTGTTTCTGCAAGAAGTACAAACCAATAGAGAAACAAGAAACTATGAGGTAGGTTCAGGTTTAGAATGTGGTTTTAAGAGCATTAAAGATTAGGATGCTACAAGAAGAACCTATGGTTATTTTTATGTGTACGCAAGAGATTACCTGCCACTTCTTATCATTCCACTTCTTATCTATTAAGCAAGTCCATTGTTCGGGCTTCACACCACCTGGGGGGTTGCTTCTTGCATACTCAGCCCCCTTTGCCTTTACAAGCTTATCGTATTTTTTCTTCAACTTATAGGTGTAGTTGCTTATTCTTCGTCCACATTGTGTTGCCACTGCCTTATCAACATCAATAGGATCTCCTTGCAAATCAAACTTATCCTGCAATAGTTGATATTTTAGATAATGACTCCGTTGTCATTTAAGAAACAATAAATAAGTAGATCTTGCAACTACCGTCAGTCGCTGAAGTATAGGCCCTTTAACACTGTCATCCAAGGCCTTCCACCTACGGACGCCAATGTCCATCACATGTGTCCGAACCTCAAAGCCAATCTTTGAGGCCAATTTAGAAGCATGCTCCCCTACCGCTGCACGGAACTGTGGTGGAATGGGAACTTTAAGCCTTCCATCTTTATCAATGACCCTTTGTGCCAGTTTGCCTCGCGTAGGCCCATGAGTGCGTCTAACAGTGAGTACTATTGTAAAGTATTAGTAAGAAGTTTTTCCAATTGGCAAGAGAAAATATATAGCTATAGTATGTTTCAAAAATTCATGGAGCATGGATAATCAAATGACCCTTGACTAAACTCACACAAGCAGAGGTCAATATGCAAGTAGATTCTGCACCCGTTCAAAATGTTCTGTATCCTATGAGAAGTGTACAGATTTAGGAATAACATACAGTGACATTGGAGCCTTCATCAATCTTAATTGTACTCCCAAATTGCTGGAGTTTGGTGTACAGAAAAGATAGTGGAAGTATCAGGCAAAAACTTGTATCCATGTCTATGTAGAAAATAGGTGTTGCAGCCTCTCACTGCAAGGCTCTACTATGATATCACAATAGGCCTAGTTCCGAAAGGCTCCAATCAACATGATGTCATACACTACGCCAACACAACAACTAGGGTAGGAAATTTCACAAGTAAAGAGAATATTTTTCCAGCCAATTCACAAACTCCAACTAGATCACAGAATATTTGTCCAAGCACATGTCACTCACGTTAAAAATTGAAGGTTCAGGCGGTGAGCAAACATATTACATCTCTTTCTTTTTCTTTTGTTTCCTTGCATATTAAGCACATCTTATAATGGAGAAAAATTGCTGCAGCAGTAACATGTGCTTGGACAAAAAATGAACATGCAGAAAAAGAAGGAATCTGATACAGAGGTAACAAAAAAAGGCAGCAGCTACTGGTTTATTCAGACTTAAAAAACAAGATAATGAATCTAAAAAATAATTCTTAAACTACATCACTCACCGACATTGTTGTTAGCTAATGCCTCACTTTGTGGCTGGACAATGGGAGGTGGTAGGGCCTGGGTATCCATGTTAGGTTGTGGCGTCGATTGGGTGACCCTCTCGGAGATCATAGTTGCACAGGATTGTGGCTCTAGATGGGACAATGGTGCTCTTTGACAACCTCGTGGCATCTCTAAGGCCTATAACAACACAATACAGAGTGCCCAAGCATAAATATATAATGTACATATAACAAGGCTACTAGAAAGAAAGAAAAAAAATGTATAGATACATTATTTTTGCCTATCATTAACGTGTACTTATATATTGTACCTGCTCAAAAGAGTCAACCGACTCACTGTCATGGCCATGGTCATCCTCATCACGTGAAAGTCTATAGCCATCATCCTCCAACTCAACCCTAGTACGCTTTCCATTTTCAGCAGTAACACGTTTGCGCTGCTGAACCGATCCCACAATAGGAGTTGCAATACTCTTCACCCCATGAGATTCACAGATCTTATTGTTCCTCTTTATCTTCTCATTTCTTTTCCTCTCATAATCTGGTATGAAATGAGTTGATAGAAAACTAGGTTGGAGCAACACTTTTCCTCCTTTGGACATTTTGCGTAACTATGAACTAGAAAATAAACACAAACATTTTAAACTAATGCAGACCAAGGTCAATGTAAAAAATAAAAGATAAGGCAAAGTGGCAAACCAATAACTTCAAGAACTAAGCACATATATAATACATGTCAGGATCCCCCAAAGTTACGTATTATCCTAAAAATGCAACACCTCATGCATTTCATATTCATAACATGAGTACACATGCAAGAATATTACTACACTGATCTCAGTCTCTACAAATTATGAAGTTCTCTTCATCTACTTATTAATTAGAATCAAGTTTACTGAAAGAAGACAAAGAAGAAAACAATACAAAAAATTAGCTCCGTTAAAAACTAGGGCATAAGCCATAAGGGAACAAGTATAAGAATAAACAAATATTAAACAAGCTCAACATGTTGAGAAGAGTAATCAATCCGAAAACCAAATAGAACATTATGTCAAACATCTTAGACACATATATTCTTAAACTTGACTAAGTGCTGGGAATCTCTCTCCTTTCACATTCTCCAGTAGAAAGAAAGAGACTGTTGTTCTGTTACTCATTCTGTTCTGTTATGTATGCTCTATTCTAGTTCACAAAAGTCTTGTAATTCTACGGCAGTCCAGCAGTGTATAGAGTGGGCTGTATTTCTGCTATCCTATTCCTCTTAGGCTGAGCAGCTACTTTACTCGACCATTCAGAGTGCTGGACTGTTTTGATGCCTTCATAAAGTTGTATAAGGTGTTTATGTTGTAATTGTCCAGCTTGGGAGCTTGGTAAGTCCCTATGTTTTGTACCTACCCTTAGGGGGTTGTTCCTCGGGCTGTTTTAAGCTTTCCTAGGGGGCTTGTCCCTAGCTTCCTACATTCTCTTTTGAGTTTCAAACTGTGTCCATGATAGATCTCTGTGTGCCTTGCTGCTGCTGTTTCCGGCACAGTTTGTAAATGCTTAACTGCCTTGCTGCTGCTGTAGTTTGGTAAGTCCAGCTGCTACTGTAGTTTGTTTTGTAAATGAAACTGGTGACCATATACAGTCAACAAGGTTTTCTAGATAGAATGAATTGTGTAGAACTCTTGCTAGGATTACAATGCATACAACCCAGCTCTACTAAGATGGGCTGAAAATGATAACATGCATAGTGAATGGATGATGTCACGCACTGTGTTACACGGATCCGTGATTTTGGCCGACGTACCCGTGTCGACACGACACGACACGGACACGGGTACGGGATCCCTTACCGGATTCTCCCAAAAAATCTGGACACGTTAGCCAGAAGAAGGGGAGAGAGTGGAGAGAGGGAGAACCTGTCGATCTGAGATTCACAAAGACGGAGAAGATCGTCTTCGTGGTCGTCGCCTCGTCGGAGAAGGAGCATCGTCGTCGTCGCCGGTGGTAGCAGTAGCTGCTGCAACAAGAACAAGAGGAGGAAGACGGAGAAGAAGAAGAAGAAGAAGACGAAGAGAGAGAGAGAGGGGTACCGACGTTGTCTTGGTCTTCATCGTATGAGAGAGAGAGAGAGAGAGAGCTGCGGCAGCAGCAGCAGCCAGCAGAAGATCTGATTTTTGAGATTAGGTTTAGAAACCGTATTATAAAAAATAAACTGTAATTACAGTATAACCCTTCTACTTTAATAATAATACAGTATGGCCCCTAAATTGTAAGAATAATACAATTTAACCCTATAATTTGAGGAAATTACTTTTTTTTTGCAAAGAAAATATATTTTTTATGAGATAATTTTCGTATATTTATATAGAAAATATAAATATTTTTATACATATATAAATATTCGGCGGATCCCCGCACCCGTATCCAAATTCGGATACATATCCCCGAATCCTCTTTTTTTAGCTTTGACGTGTCTGACCCTTAGATATGTACCCAAATCCGATTCGGGTACCCGTGTCCGTGTAACATAGGTCACGCATACAACACACATTGCATAACATGTTGGACCCCATAACAAATATTAGGGCAGGGTACGGGGTCAAGTGGATGGAAAGCCAAAACATACTTCCTTTGGCATGACTATCCTGTAAGCAACAAGATATATAATCAAGTTTGTCATATGCCAGTGTTTCCACCAATTCAAGGGAAAACTTGCAAGCACTGATCAATAAAACTCTAATTTGTCACATTTGATCAATGCTACAATAAAATGAATTTTTTTTTGCCAATGATAGAGTTAATAGACAGTCACACAGTTCAAAGTTTGTAAATCATCTGGCCAAGGCTGGCTCAAATCGAGCCTTAATGGTTACACAGAGGCAACATGCTTTCCAGTTTCTTTGCCCATTTTCCAAATGCCCGGGCCTATACAAAGGTAACTCAACTTTGTTACCAAGGTGGAAAATTTTGAATATCAGAAGGAATCATGACTGTGCATTAATTAGTTAACATTCTTTATAAACTATGATCAGTTCCTTTCCAGCTCTGAAACACGAAGATTTCAACCCCAAAATTACGGAACTGAGCTGAAAAATGTTACCCCGATGCTCTACGTAATTTCCTCCTGCTCTTGCGCATCATCAACTTCAGAAAGTCCTATTTTGTCCACATCAATGTCATGATCGAAGGAAACAACACCTGCACCAATAACAAGTTTAAATGTTGTTTGTGGAAGGAGGAGAGGTGGAGTTAGATAGTATAGCAAACTCCAGATGAAAGTTCCAAACAAAACTTTCAAGATTGCTTGAACTACAAAATCTTCAATCATAGAGCTTGTGGGGCATTGACCGCATTGTGTTATGGCTCAAGCTAACCATGGCAACTCCATGAAACCAGTCGTTTGGCAACCATGCCCAACCCAATTTTTAAATAGAAACAATTTCGGTTTCAAAAAGACAATATCTGAAAAATGATGAGTTGTCAAATTTTTCATACAAAATGATCGCGGTTTGATTGGTATTCGGGAGACCCATTACCCAATTAATTGTTTCATATTGAACAAGTAGGCCAGCAGTGAAGTTCGACTTTGGGCCCCCAATGCGCTAATTGAACTCTCCTCAAAATTTCAACCATAGAATGCACATAACACGAATATGCAAGGTCCTTAGCAAATTGCAAGACCATCCATCGATAGGGAACAGTTTAGAAGACACGAGGGGAGAGGGCACAAGGCTCGGTTGAGTTCATCAATAGCAGTAAAACTGTAAGAAGTTAGGAAATGCATACAAATAAAGGATGCCGGATTCACGGTTCGCTCCCTTGATTCTCTGTGTTATCAAGAAGATAAGGGCTACAAACTGCAAGAAAGCTTATGTTTTTGGATTTCTACAATATCTTGCAAAATGGGATATGAGTTGGAACATAAACATTCCTACTCAAAACAAACTAAGCCACGGCATTGTTTCTTAAGATACTCTGGTGGTAAGCGGGAAAAAACAAATGTCACACTATTACCCCATTGTGTTCGTGAAAACTTCACTCACAAGCCTCAAAATGGCATTTGAAGCTTATGGTGCACATAGATACTAGGGTGTGATAAAATAGCTTCTTGCGTAAAGAACCATTTTCACTTGACAGATATAAAGCTTTTTTTACACTTGAAGTTGAGTGCAAGTGGCAAAGTTCAAGTTGAACTCCAAACAACATTGAGGGGCAGCACAGTAAGCAAGTTTCAAGGCTTAAGCACAATTCTTCCATTCTCTAGGGAGTGTATAGGGCCTTTTTTTGTCTTGTGGCCTTTCTTTGTCCAATTAAGGACAATTCCCTCTACCCTATATAGACTGTCCCTATTACTCCTAACCCATCTCCTCTATATAGACTGCTAATTACTAACACGTGCTCTCTCAAGTTATGGGAGTAAGAAAGAATATAGTCCAAAGAAAAATGCCTACATGAAGGGCAAAAAAAAAAACCCCCTAAGACCCTACAAAAAAAAAGCCCTAAAACGAGATGAAATAAACTCTGAAATCATCTCTAAAACCAGTCCCAAAACAGCCCCCAAGCAGCCATAGCCCCCCATCATGTTTGACTTGAAGAATATAAAATGTTAAAGTTATGCACTGAAGCATGAGAATTTCTTCCACTTTCGAACCACTTCTTGGAAATATTTGTACTTATGCTATGTCTTATTCTCTATTCTAAGATGTTGGATTTGGTTAGCAGAGTAATGGTCAACTCAGGTTGATGGCTTTTGGGCAAAAAGAGTTGTGGGGAAGTGCAAGCGAGCGTATTTCTTGGCATGAAAAGTTGGATACCGAAGAAGCTATTCAGAACCGTGTGCACGAGTTAGTATTCTGTTTCATTCTGTATCTCAACTTTAAACTGTCTCTATTAAATTTGTTGCACTTGAAAGCAGACAGACCAAACATGTTGACGGCTAAACAATCTCATTGTGTCGGCACCCAAAAGGAACAAATTAGATAAACAAACCAACGAATTTTGATTACAGAATAAACTAATCACAGTGAGAAATCTATATAGCAAACAGGATGTACAGGAAGAAATCGAGGGCGGCTTACAGGATGTACTCTGGATTAAAGATCTAGGGCTTTACAAATACTCCAAAGTAAGAAATTCGGAACCTAATCAAGAAAAATAGAGAGAGAGAGAGAGAGATTCTGCGAGAGAGAGAGAGATAGAGATTCTGCGAGAGAGAGAGAGAGAGAGAGAGCTCACCAGAATCAGAAATTGATGACTGATGATGCCGCTGCAAAAAAAAAAAAAAAACAGGGAACGCAGTAGATGTTAGAAATCAGGGGAGGAAAGTGATGAAGGGGATCCATAGAGGAGAAGAGAAATAAGTTGAATAACATACCTTGAGAGAGAGATTCGGAGTTGCAGAGATGGCGGGGGGAGCGGTGTGAGTGATGGAGTTGCCGAGTTGCAGAGATGGAGTGGGGCGCGGTGGGAGAGACGGTGATGGGGTTTGTGAGACAAATAGAGGGGTGAAAAAAATTAGAACGAACAAGGGCTTTCTAATGTCAAAAAAACAGGGCTTTCACTAAAATTTTGGGATTTACACCCAAAATTTTCAGCGCCCTTTTCACCCGCCAAAATTCCCCTCAACGACGACAAAAAAAATTTCTCACCCAAACCCTTTCTTTTTGTGAGGAACTAATTTGTCATGTATTGGGTGTAAGCATATGTGCAAATTATGAAGGGAACAGTTTAGTGACGAAAATAAATATTTCGTCACCTTATATTTATTTTATCAATCCTTTAGGTGACGAAATTTATATTTTCCTCACTAATTAACTATTTTTGTTGACAAAATAAAATTTCCTCACCTTAAATTTGTCTGTCCTCTTAATTGGTGACGAAAAAAAAGATTCCTCACAAATAGGCACAATTGGAGACGAAATCTATTTTCCTCACAAGCAATTTCGTCACTTATTCTCTTTTTTGTTGTAGTGTTAGGAAACTCCTCTAATATGGAATTCATTCCATATAGTAACTCTTACTGCCGCCCTTCATGGCAAAATATATTATTCCCTTATTCGTGGGGCCTATCCTTATTACGTAAGGAACTCATTCCAGAATATTTCGGATCAATCCAACCGCCCATCTCGTTGGTTGGCTTAGCACGGGTCAATACTACGTGATCATACCATTTGCTTGGCAAACGTGTCGTACCTTGCTATACGTACGTTTCCCTTGATTAATTACCTTGCTCGGCCTTACGCACCCTCACGTTGTGCCGCCGTGCTGCCACGTACACCACCTCGGATGCTGCTTTAGTGGTGCTACCGTGCTTACCACATGGTCGGCTATTATTAATTCCCTGTGACGCACCCTCTCATGGTGTCCTGTACCGCTCGTGTTTTAGTGTATTTTTCCTAGCACAAGGAAAACCAACTACAAAAGTGAGAGTAAAAGAAATAATGAACGTCGAGGTAGGTTTTGCGGTCCAGGTTGATTGGGTCTTGGCGGAGACAGAGCCTTGGCCTCCGGATGGTCTATGATGGTGCGACTCGTCCTTAACTTGGGGTAACTCGGTACGACTCGGTGGGCTACTTGGATGATTTGTTACTACACTACAAGAAAAAGAAAAAAAAAATCGGTGAAGAAAAAGTTGTTTAAATTTTGTCGATAAATGAGTATACTTGGCGACGAAAAAATAAATTCATCACTATTTTGACAATTTCCGCGATGAAATTATTTCCTCACCAATTATACCTACTTACCTACGGGAAAAATGTTTTCATCACCAAAGGTACCCATTTTGCGACGCCGAAAGCGTAAAAAAGGTGACAAAATTATTTTTCGTCACCAAAGATAACCATTAAGTGACCGAAAAAATATTTCATCGCTAAATAGCCCCTTATTTGGCGACCAAATATTTTTTCCTTCCCGAAAGGGTTATCTTTGGCGACAACAAAAAAAGTACCTTTCTAGTATTTCTTCGCCAAATGGGTACCTTTGGTGACAAAATTTATGAAGATTGCATTTCGTCATCAAATGTATTTTGGGCATAACTCTTTTCTTAGAACTCCGATTGAGATAATTCAAATTGGGTTTGAACAATAACATAAAGGGCTATAACTTTCATGTTTATCAAAATTGCTAATTTTAATATTTAAAAGTTCAAAATGACATTCGAAATATATTTTAATGTTAAATGTATGTGTGTTATATATATATATATATATATATATATATATATTAGATATTTCAAATATATACTGAAAATTATGTGTGGTGCAACTGGTCGAAACTTGCGCGCAAAACTTAGGAGACATGGGTTTCTAAAGGGGCAAGAAAGTGGGCTGTTTTTCCCATTTGAATGTCTTTTGTGACGAAAAATTGTCACCGATTTCTTATTTTGGTGAGGAAAAATTTCGTCAAGGATGTGTCACCTAAATTCATCGCGAAAAGGAATAATTTGTGACAAAAAATTTCGTCATCAAAAGCCACTATAGTTGATGAAAAATAGATTTCGTCAGAATCCTTGACAATGTTTAGTGGACAATTTTTTTTCATCACCCATACTAATTTTTCTTCACATATACTACTTGTGAAGAAAATATATATAATCTGTGACGATTTTCATTCGTCTCCAAAAAGCAATTTTCTTATACTACTAGATATTGACTGGTTGTTATTTTTCTTTTCAAGATTGTAGCTTTCATCCTCCATTTCGAGGATTGTTCTTTTTGTTTTGTTGGGCATAATTCTAGAAAAGAAAATGTGGTTTTGAGGCAGCCGGATTCAATTGGGTGTAAAGCTGATGTTTCTCCTTCCACTTCTTTGGTGGGAGAAACGAGGGAGGAGGTTGATTGCGTAGTGGCTAATGGTGATGCATAGTGGCTAAGGGCGAGTGGAGGATCTTGGGGAGTTAATTAAAACTAGAGTAGCAATGTGGATTAAGGTGAAGTTTGATATTAAGGTGCACTCGGTGGAGGACTTTAAGGGTTATCTTGACGGTATGAGGAAGGTGACAGTTTAAGTTCTTTGGATAGGGGTGGGGCAGTCCAACTCTCTGTTGGATGGTCCTCTTCTTCCTTTTTCTTGTTTTCTTTGCTCTTAAGTTTTTGTGCTTAGTGAGCCTATTCTCGATGTACCCCTTTCGAGCTAATAAAATTTCTTCGTTTTGCTGAGAAAAAAAAAAAAAAAAAGCCAGCGTTGAGAGGAATGATGGTGATGAGGAGAGTTTTGATAGTGGTAAAGATTGGCCTGTCAATAGACCAGATTCTTGAAAAAGAAAAAGGTTATGGCATGGAATCAATGGAACCATAGACACGAGGCATGCAATGACTATGGGTCCTAAGGGCCTTTTGGGAGATCCTGATAGTATAGTCTCGGTTGTAGGGAACTCAAAACCCTTTAAGCATGCGAGAGCAATGACAAGAATGATTGCAGCAGGGATATGATCATGTGGTTGGTGAGCAAAAAAGAGTTGGGAGCAGCTATTCGGCGGATCGATCTTCTCTGGATGCTATCCATAAATCGGAAAGTAGATTGAGACGGTCGAAGAGGAAGATTAAAAAGAAGAAATTTCTTATGGAGCTTGTGGTTAAGGCTGTCAAATTGAATTCTAAAAACATGAAGGTCCCATCTTCTTCCTTATCTTCCGGTGACATCCGGAATTGAAACTCTATTTTCTTTAAGGAAGCCCGCAAGACATTGGATTGTGGTCTCACATTAGGCGTTGAAGTTAGAGGAGGGAGAAACTTTAAAGAAATTTGTTAAAATGCAAGAGGAATAATTTAAAGATAGGATCCATACTCTATATGACTTGAAGGAAGAGTTTACCTCGGACGAAGACGTTGATTTCGAGGACGGTGCCTCTCTTTCTCTGGAATTTTAGTATCGAGGTTTGGCGGCTATATATGGGTTGCTTCTTGGTTTCGAATTTGTCCTTTAGGTTTGCTATCTTGGGTTTTGGATTGTGCTTTTGGGTGTAGGTTTTTTTGCTTGTTTGGATTGTTTCAGGAGTTGTTTCGGTTTTGGTTTTCACTGTGGTATTTTGGTTGGCTCCTTCCCTTCCTTTGGGTTTGGTTCTCAGGTGGCGTTTTGTCAGTGTGCCCGTGTTCCGTTAAATTTTTGTAATCATTTTTAAAGATTGATAAAATTTTCTTTTGCTGATAAAAAAAAATTAAATTACATTGACCACGCAATAATTTTTTTTATTATATATTGACAGAGAAAAGTACGCTGACCCATGATTTTAGTACGGAGTATTATTTATTTCTTTTTGAAGGTTTTGGGTGGGGCAAGGGTCAAGTTTAGTAGTAATTAAAAATCCATGTTTTTATGGAGTTTAGATAGACTACCGGATTGCTTATTAGGGGGTGTTTCCACTAATAAAAAACACCAAAAACTTAACGTATTTTACCATTTCGTTTCCATTATCAAAAAAGTTTCAGTATTTTACTATCTCATTTCTACTAACAAAAAAGTTGTCAACAAAAATATTTTTTTGCTACTGTAACTCTACTTACAAACCCATCAACAACTTATTTACTATCGAAAACACCTAATAATTTCTCAACCGCAAATAAAAATCTAAAAAAATTTCACTACTGGAAACACCTATAGTCACGTTGTATGATTACTAGGAGCCAGAGAGCCATGGTGCTGGTCTATCTGCTGGATCATATCCGTGTTGTTCTCTGAATTTTCAAATGTCAAAAAAGAAGGAAAGACGTTTTAGATTGTTGACCACATCTCCCTTGCAAAACTTTAGAAATTTCAAGGTCTAATCGAGTTAATGAAAAGTCCTTATCTATATGGTAAAATAGTACTAAATAAATTAAGGTCAACCTAACCAACCCTTTCATTCAAGCTTCTCCTTTATCTTTTCCTTAACTAATAAACAAATGAAGAGGTATTAAAAGCATTAAAACGGTGTAATTGATGGAAAAAAAGCAAAAAATAGAGTCCACCATCTCCTTTATCTTTTACTTGTATTTAGTGGCAGCACCAGAAATTTGTAGTAGCTAGGGTGTTCAGAAATTACTTTAGCTGTATTAGCTGGTCTATTAATTAACCAATAATATATGTACAAAATCTCATATATTAATATAAATAGTGCTGTCAAAAAAACATAAACTCTATTCTAAAAATATTAACTACAAGGCGAAAACTTAAAAATATAAACTATATTTTTTTAATAATTTTTTTTTTAAAGTTGTATTGCATAGTAGACAGTGTTTCGAGAATGGAGGGGGTAAAAAAATTTTGCCATTCAAAAAAAAATGGAGGGGTTAAAAGTTTATTGTTGTAGACGAGTTCTCAAATTTTGTGCCCGTGTTTAATAACCGGCGTATTAATCTACTAAAACCATTTTGAAAAGAAATTGTAGGAAGTATGTTGTAGCTGACCTTCTCGAAAATATATTGTTCTTTAGGATGACATAATGAGGTTTTCTATCGTAGTCTTAAATTCAAAAGAATATTATTCAAGTTAACGGTCTTTGTAATGTAGTTGAATTTTTCTAAAACTTTGTCTGTAATTCTATAAGCTAACTAGATAAAAAAATAATAAAGTAGTTATTGTCATGAATGGAAAATTAACACATTTAGACTATCGACAATAAAGATGGAGAGGGAACACAAAGCATAATACTTGCACTAATATATTTTTTGATCAGCAAATTTTTTTTTATAAAACTTTGAAAAGAGTACAAAGATTTAACGGGTCATGGGTACACCGGTGAATGACACCCAAGAACCAAATCCAATGGAAGGCCAACCAAAACACCAGTACAATATGCATGCATGAGTTGAGGTTTTGACATGGTTGGGGAGGCCAACCAAAACACCAGTACAATATACTGTGTTCATGCTTAGTCGTTCCCCTTGACAATTTTTTTTTTTGATCAGCAAAACAATAATTTTATTAACTCATAAACACGAAGTTTACAGAGATAGTAGGAGCTTGGATACACCGGCCTGACCATCCAAGACCCTCTTCTCCAAACCACACGGAGGAACTGAAATAGGCCCAACAGGCTGAGCCTAAACCAGAAAAACACCAATTGGGACAAGCGCACACCTAAAAGGCCTGATCAATACAATTTAGCGCAAACCTAACCCTGAACCCAACCAAAGACCAACAGGAGAAGAAATGCATTAGCACCTTCGTCTGGCGAGATCTAAACCTAGCAGGACCCTGGTGAGTAACCGGGCCCAAACACACTGGCCCAAAACCTGAACCCAAACCGAAATACCAACACCTAAATGGGCAAAGCCCAACTCCTAAAGCCCAAATCCAAATCCAACCCTAACCGCCTGCCATCAGGAGCTCCGATCATCGCCGCCGCCACCCATGCCCACTCGCCACCAGCACCTCCAACCACCGTTGTTGCCACCAATGCCGAAACTGTAGCCTCCGCTCAACACCTCAACTGCCACCAAAATCACCCCCCACAAAACACCTCAAAAAAGCCTCCCAAACGACCCTGAACCTGCAGCTCCAAAATTTGAAGAAAAAAACAAAAAAACAAAACCCTAACTCAGATCTACGACAACCACAACCCAGCACAAGCCGCCGCCGTCGCCGCCCCTCAAAACCTTGGAAACAGACCAAACCGAACCCCAACCAACACCACAGACCCATCCACCGATCGACAGCCCAAGCAAAACACAGCCCCGCACCAACAGCAGCCACCAAAGCCGAAGATCGGCGATGCACGCTCGCGCCCATCCTCCAAACAACCAGAAGGCCAAAGATCGAAGATGAGTCTGGTCCGGCAAGAGTGGAAAGCTGAAACCCAAGGGCAGCGAAGAAACTCCTCGCCGTTAAGCACAAACGGGCTCCTCCAGGAAAGGAACCAGCCGGAGAAACTAGGCGCCGGAACGACGATCACCACCTGCAACCGCAACCGCCTAGCCGTTAAGCGTCAAATCGGAATCGACCAAGGAAGAGACCGACGGGGAAAACGAAAACCCAAGTAGGATCGGCGCCGGAAAAGAGGACAGAAATGGCAGAGAGGAAGGGGGAGGGACGAAGGAGAAAGGAAAAGGGGGGAACAAGAAAAAGCAAGGCCCGGGGGGAGGAGGGAGGGAGATCGCCTCCCCCCCCAGGCGGCGGCAGAAAGCAAAAACCTTAAGGGTTAGAGAGAGAGAGAGGTTAGAGAGAGAAAAGGGGATCGTTCTGTGTGTGCATGTAGTTGACCACGTCTCTTGGACCTATGTAACTCTCACAATTTCCCCTTGACAATTTTGATGTTCCACATATCTGTATAGTTTTCTTATGAGTGCATGGAGAAATTAAAAGTTTTGTTAAATGATACTGATGTCCAGAGGGTTGTTCGGCTAAATAAGCCAAATGACTTATTTTTTTGTCCTTATTCAATTTTTTTCCGCATTTGTTAGTTTTTCGTCAACTTTTTGTGGATTAATGATTCTTCTTCACAAGTGGAATCTAAAAGTAAAAAATTACGATCGAAACCTAAATTTTTTGAATAAAAACAATATAAGCCAATAAGCCAATTTTTCAGTTTTTATTCAAAATAATTTGGGTTTCGATCATAATTTTGTACTTTTAGATTCTTCTTGTCATGATGAATCAATAATCCATAAAAAGTTGACGAAAAATTAACAAATGCAAAAAAAATTTAAATAAGGACAGAAAAAAAAAAGCCATTTAATTTATTTAAGCGAACAAATAGTACTGCTCTTTCTCTTAATATATATTTCACTAGTTTAATCATAATTAAAGTCCATGTGTACATAATGCCCAAACTAATAAAAGTCCAACCCGTCATTTCAAAAAAAGAAGCAAAAAAGTCCCAACCAACCGTCATTACCAGCTAATACATGCACCCACTCTAGCTCATTAGTTTAAAAATAAAATTAATTAAATTCCAAAACCATAAATGCATTTTTATGCAAAACTGCTCGGATCAAGCACTTTCCGGTCATTTTTTTTTACGATTTCTCATTGCTACCCTTAAAATCACGTCCTGAACACATTGAGCGGCTCGGATCGTTGCAATTCGATCGGAAAAGGGGAGGTCCGCACAATTTGGCCGTAAGGGATCCCTTAATGGATCCATGGTGTGTGTGTATATATATATATATATACACACTAGTACAAGATCACACCCTCGACATTTCCTTCCACATTCGTTTGCTGGCCGAGATTTTATTATTTTAAAGGGAAAATATTTGAAGGCAGCCAAAGATGAACAAGTCGTATTCCATTTCCAGCTACTCGATCTATAAGACTATTTGAACTTTAGGTAGCTACGCGGTGCAGTGTAGCACTAAAACGTATGCCACTCAAACAATATGATTTGATTTCCCTATAAATTGGTGCAATTCGTTAAGCTTTCTCAATCATCTTCACTGCATTTCGATTCCCCTCTTAAGAGAGAGAGAGAGAGAGAGAGAGAGAGAGAGAGGGAGAGAGAGAGAGAGAGAGAGCGCTTTGATATATACCATAGCTAGCTAGCCATGAATTCACCAACGAATGTTTCTCGCACTTTTTATTCAGCTATTGCTTCTGCCTTGCTCTTGTTTTCGCTATTAATGAGTACACCTACTAATGCACAATTATCTTCTACATTTTACGACAATACCTGCCCCAATGCACTCAACACTATCCGAACTTCAATTAGACAAGCCGTATCACGTGAACGCCGGATGGCAGCATCGCTAATTCGACTCCATTTCCATGATTGCTTTGTTCAGGTAATTACAACAATTAATGTACTCAAAAGTCAAAACTTTTGTTTTGGTTTGTAAATATTTTGGAACGAATATTATATCATTTTTGTAACCATCCACCAATCTACTAACATATTAAGTTAGAGATTGGGCATGTTATATTATCAAAATATTGAAGTTTTGTGGTTGTGCAGGGTTGTGATGCCTCAATCTTACTTAGTGAGGCCGCTACCTCAACAAGTGAGCGAACTGCAGCGCCTAATGCGGGTTCTGCAAGAGGTTATGAAGTCATAGATGCCGCCAAGGTTGAGGTGGAGAAAATATGCCCTGAAGTAGTTTCATGTGCTGACATACTTGCGGTAGCTGTACGAGACGCCTCATTTGCTGTAAGTTACAAAAAAAACCTAGCATTTGATCTACTATTCTTGTAGTAACATCGATCTCATAATAAAATTTAAGATATGCTAATTAGTTTTCGCGTATAAATTAATAATCAGGTAGGTGGTCCGTCGTGGACAGTAAGACTTGGAAGAAAAGATTCTACCACAGCTAGCCGTGATCTAGCAAACTCCGCGATCTTCCCTTCTTCGGAAGTAACGTCAACGAGCTTATTGCAAACTTCGCTAGGAAGGGACTTAGTGCAAGGGACATGGTTGCCTTATCAGATAATTATAACCAATAAAATATTAGTAGTAATATTCATTGGTTCATTTTTCGTTTTCGTGGAAAAATAGTTAACTGATGTGTTTGTTTTACGTATTTGAAATGCAGGGGCACACACCATAGGACAGGCACAATGCTTCACATTTAGCGAGCGGATAAACAGTAACGGGAGCGACATTGATGCTGGCTTTGCTAGCACACGCACACGTGGTTGTAGGAATGCAAATTTAGCACCTCTTGATCTGGTGACGCCCAATTCGTTTGACAACAACTACTTCAAAAACCTAATTCAAAAGAAGGGCCTTCTCGAGTCGGACCAGACACTTTTCAGCGGAGGACCGACTGATAGTATTGTTTCGCAATATAGCAGCAATGCTGCGACGTTTAAATCCGATTTTGCTGCTGCCATGATCAAAATGGGAGATATAATTGATCCTGTCACCAGTCAAAATGGGGTCATAAGGAGGATTTGCAGTGCACTAAACTAGAACCATGCATGCATATCTTCCAGCAGTTGGAAAATTCTTTTATTCCTTTAAGGAATCGGTCAATTTGTTTCCCTTTCATTTTGTTAAACCCATATGTCCTTGTTCTGCAATTGTAGACGAATAGTCAAATATTCCTCAAAGTTTTCCACTAATTAATTGTAATTTATTTCATTGTTTTGTAATGAATAAATTTGTTGCAACTGTATATGAATGTTCTGATCAAAACCATAGTCTGCTTGCGTTAATCTTCTTCATTTCTATGATCAATCCATAAATTCTTTAATTTACTGCAGGAAGAGATACTATTAGTTCCTTTCATTTATCTGCAAGAACTTAATTAATCAATCTATAACTTTTGAACGTTATTTTTTTCTTTGGTTTGACGGTCTGGGATGTGTGGGCCAGCTTACACGCCCCTTGACTATACCCTTTCCAGTCCATTCAAAATTTGAAAGTTTTGATTTGATGCTAAAATATATATATATATATATATATATATATATATATATATATATATCACAGAAAAAGTTGTAAAGGGGAAAATCCTCTTTATATGGAACCACACTCTTTAAGATTAAAACACAAACACGGTGAGCGCACCTCTGTCTTTCATCGGCAAAGGCCCTCCGATGCCTAAGTGAGTATTCGTACTAAACCCTAATTTCTTAAGGAAGAAAGAAAGTTATATTATTGTTCAAAGCGTGCCTCTCTCATTAGGTTTACCTCGAATTTATTGACTTCTCATGACTTGCTCTCCAAGCATCCTCATCGCCCTAGGTTTTCTATCCCATATAGGAAACCGAGCCTTTCCGGGATTCTCTCCCCCAATAAGCCAAAGTCCTAATATATATCCGTCGCAAAGGTCAGCCCGTCTTTTAGTCCTTCTCATTGTTCTCTGCTGGTATGGGTAGTGTTTATGTTTGATATCAGCTGCTTTTGGTTGATGTGGTCTCTGTTCTCTGCTGGCTTTGCCATCGACAGTAGCTTACCTGATCTGTCTGCATCTATTTTCTGTTTAGTTGGGTGACTTGGGTCTGTCTCCTGTGGTGGGTACTTTTAGTTGAGTCCTCATGGCTGTCCCTACCAACGTGTTTGTGGATAACCTTCCTTTTGATGTGGGTCAGATATGGTTTAAGAAATTTTATGGTAAATTTGGGTTTGTTATAGACTCTTTCATCCCCTTCAAAAGAAGTAGACGCAATGGACAAAGATTTGGATTTGTGAGGTTTTTAAACAAAGAAGCAGCTAACCTAGCAATTGCTAAGACTAATGGGTTTCGGATAGAAAACAGATGTATCATAGCTAAAATCGCGAGGTATGCGAAAGGGGGTAAGTTATCTCATCAGAATCAATCTGAGCCTGTTCTCAAGCCTTTCGGTAAATCACATCAAATGCAGGGTTCGTTTGGGGAAGTAGCTTGGCAAAGTAGGAATCATTTTAAGGCTCAACCCCATACTCAAGAATATCAACAGGAGACGAGACTGATTGAAAATTGGACTACTGTAGGGGTGGAAAATTCAGTAAAAAGCATTCAGTTTCTTTCCCTTGGAAATGGATGGCTTTACAGAAGTGCCATTGCAAAAATTCGCAGACTTTTATCACCCGAAGAACTGGAAAAGGAGTTTAGGTTGGAGAAGGTTTTTGACATCCAAATTAGAGCTATAGCCTATAGGTGGTAGATTTGTGATATCACTTTCCCCAATGAAGCAATTAGAGATGCAACAATAAAGAAGAGATGGGTGATGAATTGGTTTCAAGAAACTAAACCATGGGATGGTGAACAAGCCAAAGAGGAGAGGTTAATTTGTTTGGTTGGATCTCATGTTTTGGGATGCCCCTTCAGGCATGGAACATGGAAACCTTCAAGGATATTGGCAGCAAGTGGGGAGATTTTATTCAGGTTGACGATAATACATTGAGAGAGGGATCATACGAAAGAGGGAGAATCCTTATTGCCACGCGCGGAACAAGCCCATAAGATAGAAGGCGTGGTTGAATTAGAGGAATATGGGGAGCGTTACCTCATTAGAGTAGAAGAAGAGGAATCATTCAGGAAGGTGGTTTCTAGCAAGCTTCCTACGGAATCAAAATCAGATTCTCTTTCGAGTCCAAAGGAGAAAGAGGACGACATGGTCAAAGAACATGATAAATTGGAAAAGGGAAAGGTTTTTTTTTTTTTGCTCGGCAAAGGAAATTTTTTTTTTTTTATTAAACTCGAAAGGGTACATCGAGTAAAAGGGAAGGGAGAACCAGAAAGTTCACCACGACCCCAAGGAAAAACAAAATTGAAGCAAAATTACATCAAAAAAATACACCCAAGGGTACACCTAAATCGTGAGCCTTCTAATACCATCAAGATTCCTTTTAAAATCTTTCACCGTATACACCTTAACATCAACTTATCTTGGAGCGTATCAAAGACAAGGACAACTCAGATTTGGCTTGTCCAAACCAAAAACTGGTTGGATGCCAAGTTGAAAGGAAAGATCAACAATCACTGATACTGATAAATATGAGTGAAGAAATGTTTTTATTGAAATCATACTAATTAACTATGGAAGAAAATCATCCTAATTACAATCAAATCACAATCTCAAGATCACGATTTTATTTATTATATCTTTTTATTCTAACAGATACGAACACACTTATTGGACAATGAGATAGATGAGGAGTACAACGAAGAGCACCGAAGCCAAAAAGAAACCAGGAACAACCAAGCCAAGCCAAGAGAACCAGGAGAGCCAAAGTGAGAACCAGGAGTAGCCACGCCAAGTCAGGCCAAACTCAAGTAGGTCTACGTACCAACTTGAGTTTGAAAGAAAAGAAATGAAGAATCCATGAATCAGAAAGCCATGAGCGCTGGTAGTGAAGAGGCACGGTAGGCGAAGTAAACTATGAGTGCCCGGTGGACGGCAGCAAGGCTTAGGCCGCCTGCCAAGAGCGAAATCACAGGACCTAAATTTTATAGCTCTGATACCATGATAAATATGAGAGAAGAAATGTATTTTTTATTGAATTCGATATATAAAACCTTACAATGAGCCATCTATTTATATCGGAGAGATAGCCTAATTATGGAATGAAATCATACTAATTAACTATGGAAGAAAATCATCCTAATTACAATCAAATCACAATCTCAAGATCACGATTTTATTTATTATATCTTTTATTCTAACAGATACGAACACACTTATTGGACAATGAGATAGATGAGGAGTACAACGATGGCAATTCAAATTCAATCCATGGTCTTGATTCGGTGGCTGAGGATTCTATGGGCCTTCTTTCTCTTTTTCATGAGGTCCAAGATTCTGGAGCTAATGTCCAAGGAAACAAGGAGCTGAATCATCCAGTAACCACACTAACGGATATTGTTAACAAAGGGGCTGGAGTTCTGAACGAACCTATAGTGATTGACTCTGGCTGCAACTTTATAGCATCTCAAAGTTGAAGGGATTAACCTATTGGTGGATTTTTGTCCTTGTGATTAGGTAACATCGAATCCAGTATAGTGTGAGATTGTAGAAAACTCTTCTTCTGAACTCCAAAGCCAGCCTCATAATGAGACCCATGATGAACTTCAAGCAACAATATTGGCTGGTAAGAGACTAGGAGTGGTTTTTGATAAAAAACTTGTTTTAAGTATGCAAAGGTTGATTGAAAATGAAGCTAAAGATTATGAGGCTCTTCTTCAGAGGAACATATCTGCTCCTCTTCGACGGAAAACCTCAGTTTGCTGATATGCCTCTTTCTTGTGTTGTGAGGTTTTTGTTAGGTTTGCCGTGTGGGTGTTGTTAGGTGTGTTTTTCTAAGAGGATTTTGGATAGGCTTCTGTGGTTGGGTGAGAGGAGTGTATTTTTTGGCTTTTCCTTATTTCCTGTGGCTGCTAGTTGTGGGTTTTGGTTTGAGTTTCAGTTCAGTTTTGCTATTTGGAGGGTTGCTGCTATTTTTGCTATCTTTGTGTTGTTGCTCCTGGTAGTTTGATAGTTTTTGGGCTGCTTGTGTTTGTTGTGGTTGTTCTTAGCTTTCTGGAATGATAGGTATTTTTTCCGCGGGTGTTTCTTGGGTGAAGTGAGGAGTTTTTATGTTTGGTCTGCAGTCTTTTGGGATCTCGTGGTTTAAGGTAGTTTGATAGATTTTGCTTGTTGTGGTTGAGCAGTTTCAACTTTCTGGGTCACATTCAACTTTTTGTTGGTTGTTTTTTTTTATGTTTTATTTTGAGCCTTCCACTCTTCTTCATGTATCAACATCATGATGCGGGTGTCTTATCCTTTTTTGCTTCTTCGATATTCCCTTTGTCGAGTTTCTAATAAAATCTTTTTGCTGTTTCAAAAAAAAGAAGAATTCCTACTCTCGTTAGGAAACTCCTCTAATATGGAATTTGTTCCATATAGTAACTCTAGCTTACTGCTGCCCTTCATGGCAGAATATATTATTCCCTTATTCGTGGGATCCGTCCTTATCACGTAAAGAACTCATTCCATAATATTCCGGATCAATCCAGCTGCCCATCTCGTTGGTCGGCTTAGCTCGGGTCAAGACTACATGATCGTACCCTTTGCTTGACAATTGTGTCGTACATTGCTATACGTTTCCCTTGATTAATTACCTTGATCGGCCTTACGCACCCTCACGTAGTGCTGCCGTGCTGCCACGTACACCACCACGGATGCTCCTTTCGTGGTGCTCCCGTACTTACCACGTGGTCAGATATTATTCTCTGTAATGCACCCTCTCGTGGTGTACCGCACATGATTTAGTGTATTTTCCCTAGCATGAGGAAAACCCACTACAAAAGTGAGAGTAAAAGAAATAATGTATGTCGACATAGGTTTTGCGGTCCGGGTTGCTTGGGTCTTGACGGAGACAGAGCCTTGGCCTCCGGATGGTCTATGATGGTGCGACTTGTCCTTAACTTGGGATAACTCAGTGGGCTACTTGGATGATTTGTTACTACACTACAAGAAAAAAGAAAAAAAAATCGGTGACAAAAAAGTGGTTTAAATTTCGTCGACAAATGAGTATATTTGGCGACGAAAAATAAATTCGTCACTATTTTGACAATTTCCGCGACGAAATTATTTCCTCACCAAAGCGTAAAAAAGGTGATTTCATCACCAAAAGGCGCTAGGCAACCTGCAAATTTTTTTTCCTTCACGAAAAGGTTATCTTTAGCAACAAAAAAAAAATAAAATTACCTTTCTAGTATTTCTTTGCCAAATGGGTACCTTTGGTGACAATATGAAAGTTGCATTTCGTCGCCAAATGTATTTCGGGCATAACTCTTTACTTTGAACTCCGATTGAGATAATTCAAATTGGGTTTGAACAATAACATAAAGGGCTGCAACTTTCATGTTTATCAAAATTGCTAATTTTAATATTTAAAAGTTCAAAATGACATTTGAAATATATTTTAATGTTAAACGTATGTGTTATATATATTATATATTTCAAATATGTAATGAAAATTAATTTGTGTGGTGGCAATTGGTCGAAGCTTGTGCGCAAAACTTAGAAGACCTGGGTTTTTGGAGGAGGAAGTTAGTGGGCTGTTTTTCCCATTTGAATGTCTTTTGTGACGAAATTTTTTGTCACTGATTTCTTATATTGGTGACAAAAAATTTCGTCAAGGATGTGTCACCTAAATTTATCGCGAAAAGGAATAATTGGTGACAAAAAATTTCGTCATCAATTATTCATTTTTGGCGATGAAATATTTTGTCATCAAAAGCCACTATAGGTGACGAAAAATAGATTTCGTCACCAGGTAGGAATCCTTGACAAGCTTTAGTTGACAAATTTTTTTTCATCACCCATACTAATTTTTCTTCACTAAAAAATATATAATCTGTGACGATTCTCATTCATCTCCAAAGACCAAATTTCTTGTACTACTAGATATTGATTGGTTGTTATTTTTCTTTTCAAGATTGTAAGCCTCCGTTTCGAGGATTGTTCTTCTTATTTTGTTGGGCCTCTGTTTAGAGGTCGTTGTTCTCTAGTTTGTCCTACCTCTGTGTGGACTTTTCTTCCCCTTTGCTGGAGTTTCTCACCCCTTTGGGGATTGTGTGAAATGTGGAGTATCTTGAGTTTTCATAGTGGTGGCAATTCTATGGCACATGTTGTAGCTCATAATGCAATGGCTTGTATCTCTCCTTCATGGAAAGGGAAAATAACGGCTCAGGACGTGTTTTGATAATTAATACCTGCCAATGACATTTTCAGCATTAACAAATGTTCTCAGCATGTCCTTAGCGGGTATTAATTATCTAAACACGTCCTTGGCCGTTATTTTTCCTTATGGGAATGATTGCCCTCCTTGATGTACTGTTTTCTTCTCCTATCAATGAACTATCCTAAACTTTGGCAAAAAAAAACGTAAGTTCAAAATTTTCAATCAGTATACATTTTATCGCCTCCTGAGTAATTTTTTTTTGGTAAACAAACGATTCATTAAAACAAGAAAAACAAAATTAAGAGTTTACAATTCTAGGGTACGAGACCCCAATCAAATCCGCATAAAGAAAATTAGAAATACAACTAGGAATAACCGGGTAGATATATAAATCTCCCACCGAAACCGGAGCATCATTTGCCAACGCATCTGCACACCGATTAGCTTCGCGATAAATATGCGTGATAGAAACTTCCTCAAACCCTTGCATCAGCAACCTACAATCAAGTAACAAATTGCCAAGCGGGTGATTCACCATTTTAGTGGCATGAATCAAGTTTAACACAGTCATGGAATCT
Source organism: Rhododendron griersonianum (assembly GCA_018127125.1). Classification (NCBI taxonomy): domain Eukaryota; kingdom Viridiplantae; phylum Streptophyta; class Magnoliopsida; order Ericales; family Ericaceae; genus Rhododendron; species Rhododendron griersonianum. The sequence goes on along the minus strand of CM030792.1, from coordinate 35,379,172 downwards.
ACTTCAATTTCCAGCTTTTTGATATTTTCATCCTTTGCCAAACTCAAACCATCTCTTAAGGCCCATAATTCTGCCTTTAGGCTAGAATTCGCGATAATGTTCCTGTGGAATCCACCTATCCAAATACCATAATGATCACGCAAAATCCCCCCAGTGGAGGCCGAGCCCATCGCACAGTTGTACGCACCATCCGTATTCAACTTGGAAAAACCCATTCTCGGCGGAACCCATCCTACCTGTATATCCTTCCTGTGAGAGTTCCTCTCTTGGAAAACAAGAAAGAACCACTCCAAGGATTTGTTCAAGATAGTAACTGAAATTTTTGTTGGGTCGATGATGCTCGAGTTGGAATTAGGGTTGGTATCAAAAAGACGGTGATTGCGATCCAACCAAATATGCCAAATAGCAAACAAGAAGATAATATTCTTAGGGACCCCGGAATTGTGGGTATTAATAGATTTTGAATTCACACGAATCCAATCAAAGGGAAGCGCTTGAGAATCCACCAAAGAAAACTGAAGGGCGCTCCAAATATTAGTGGCACGAGGGCAATCACAAAGGACATGGTACGTGGACTCCGGAATAGCTGGGCACCATTCACAGAAAGGGGAAGTAGTGATATTGCGAAGGAACAAATTCTTACGGGTTGAGAGACGATCATGAGCAGCAAGCCAAACAAAGTGTTGGATGCGGTAGGAACAAGGGAGATGCCAAATCCAATCCCATGAGAGACGGGAACTGACATTCTTGGAGGGAATGAGAGAGTGAGCCGATTTGCAATTGAACTCTCCATTGGTTGAAAGATTCCAAATGGTACAATCCGGAGATGGGTTGAACCATTGGAACGGAACAACGTGAATGCTAGAAAGAATCTCCTCAGGAAGGACAAAGGAGATGGCTTGGAGGTTCCAAGAGTGATTAGACCAACATTCTTTAACCTTAAGAGAACTCTCTTGCCGCTGAAGAGGTCCGAGAATTTTAGAACGAAGAGGGCCAGTCCCAGTCCAGTTGTCCATCCAAAAAGAAGTGGAGGACCCATTACCCAAACGGACTCGGGTACCTTCTTTGAAAAGATTATTTCCCGCTTTGATACCCCTCCAAGTGGTGGAGGGCTTGGAGCTACGCGCAGACGTGGAACGATAACGGCCCTTTAAGATACGGACCCACAGAAGGTCCACACGTTTAGAAAGTTTCCAATTAAGCTTAGCCATAGCAACCATATTATTATTCCTGGTTTTCCTCAACCCAAGACCACCTAAAGCCTTAGGACGAGTGACAGTGTCCCAATTGATAGCATGAATTTTCTTATGGTTAGAAGAAGAGCCCCAAAGAAAATTCCTACTTAATTGGTCAATTTTGTTAGACACCGAAACGGGAAGAAGGTTACAATGCATGATATGAGAAGGGATAGTTTCAATGACCGATTTGATCAAAGAGACTCTACCAGCTAAGGAGAGGTGTTTGCTCTTCCAACCAGCAAGCTTAGCTTCAATCTTTTCAATAATAAACTGAAAAGAAAGCTTAGTCGGTCTGGACTGGTGGATGGGGCAACCAAGATATTTACCCACCGAAGAAGTTTCAGGAAAGCCAAGGGCCGTAGCAAACTCAATCCGAGCACCCACCGGGGTGTTCTTAGAGAAAAAGACAGAGGACTTGCTCAAACTTACCTTAAGGCCTGATACAGCACAAAAATCTTGCAGGAGAGCAGAAATAGTCTCACAATTAGCTATGGAAGCCTCCGCAAAGAGAACAAGGTCATCAGCAAAAAAGAGGTGAGAGAGAAAAGGACCACTCCTAGAAGTCCTAATAGGTCTCCACGTGTGGTTATCGCAAGCCAAGGTAATTTGAATGGAGAGATATTCCACACAAAGGATAAAAATATAGGGGGATAGTGGGTCACCCTGCCGGATACCTCTCGAGGGGGAGAAAGTGTCAGTAGCACTACCGTTGAATAGAATGGACATGGACGATGAGTAATTGTTCAATGGTTTGGGGTACCACCCCCCTTTTCCACCACACATGTTTGTAGAGTTCATGATCATATACTTAATATATAAAAATAAGGCTCTGCAAAAATATGTAGTGGATAATGGTGTTGGGAAACCACGTGGTGATGCACCAAAAATAAGCAATAACTTTTCCTTTGGACAATCTGAAAGATAGGGAAAGAGGTACAATTGTGTCTTTTATTCAGAACTAGTCGTTCACTTCCGCCCGTCACCGTTCGATAATTTTGAAATCATTTTTTCTAGTAGGCTTACGAAAAATCATCTCAATACGATAAGCTAAGAGGCTTGATCCAATCTTTTAATTTTTCATTCAGATTATAGGATCAGTTTAGATGTTTGATCTACTCCTCTAATTTTTTCTATAATCTGAATGAAAAATTAAAAGATTAAATCAAGTATCTAAACTTACCATATTGAGCTAAATTAATAAAGGTCACTTGAAATATTATTTTTAAATTATGAACGTGTCGGATAAACTACAGAAAGTCTATGAGTACATATATATATTTATGTACATATACGACGTACATATGCACTTTAGACCCGTCCCGAATCCTACAATAATGATTTGAGTCGCTCATTTTGTTTAAAATAGTTTGTTTATGGTCCCTGTAAAAAATCAACTCAACTCAATATCAGTAAAGATGTTTATGAAACATCAAGTTTGCTTTAGAATTCACAGGGCTGTGTCGTTCTGATTTGTTTGGAACACGAAGTGTCCATGTAGCGGCTGTCAGTTGATAATTCCCACAACCTCCATAAAGCCTTGAGTCCTTGACCAACCAACACAAATCAAACACATATCTGTAAACTTAGAGGGAGAGAAAACAAAGGAAGAGAGAAGAGGCAAAACCCACATCTTCTAAGAAAACTGAAATTGGAAACAGAAAACCCTAACCAATGGGCGACGCGCACTGCTCGGTCTGCAGGGGAGCGACGGAGGTGGTCTTCGACCACGCAACCTGCGACACCGTCTCTGAGTGCAGACCCGTCCGATTGCAGAATCGCTGCTGCGACCCTGGCCAATCGCTCATCTCGGGCTTCAAGACCATTGCTACCATGTGCGATAGGTTGGGCTTGCTTGCAAGAATTAAGGGCCGTGCCTGTGAAATATTAAAGAAGACAGATCAATTCTATAACAAAGGAAGAAATCAGGATGCTATTTTGGCTGCTTGCCTATACATAGTTTGTCGGCTGGAAGACAGTCCACACACAGCCAAGGAGATCTGCTCTGTTGCCAATGGAGTGACAAGGATTGAAATCAGCCGTGCAACAAAATATGTGCAAGAAGAGTATGAGATGTGTCATTCAGTGGTGATGGGTACCATCAATGCTTCAGATGCTATGAGGCGCTTTCGCTGCAATCTCGGTGCCGGGGAAGCTTTCCAAAAATCGAAGAAGTTTGAGATAAGGAGCAGCTGCAGAATTTATGGGGTGACGCAACTTTAAGATGATTAGAAGGCCCTTAAAATTATGAACGCACACAGACCAAGGCCACAAAGTCCCCAATAACTTGTTTTGTTGGTGCATTGCGAAATCGGTGGTGTAGACACCCCAATCTGGGCTTCCAGATTAGTTTACTTACGGTATTTGATTCCCCAATGATGAAATGGATCAAGAACACCCCGGGAATGTCGAGTGTTTGAGCTTTGAGTGTTTGCAAAACCCTTGAACCTAACCCAGTCTTAAGCCACTTCCAAAAGCCAAAAACCCTACTGATGCGCACCAGGGCGCAATCATCGCGCGCCAGGACGCAATCATCGCGCGCCCGGGCGCATCGTCGCGCGCCAGGACGCATAGTCGCGCGCCAGGGAGTACCGTCGCGCGACAGACTAGAACACTCGCGCGATGGTCAGTTCCCCACCTACTTTTCCAGTGGCAGAAACTTGGCCACGAGTGCCACCCTCAGCCAGACCTCGTGGACTGGCTGAACTCCTCTGTTTGCTTCATCTTACCTTTCCAAAGGATGCAATTTGGGCACCAAAGCAAAACCAACCCTTCTTAGTTGGTTCTTTCTCCTCCATACACCATTCCCACCTCTCCTCCTATATATACCCCCTTTGGTTCTTCCATTAAAGGGTTCAAAAAAAAGAAGAAGAAGGAAGTTACAAATGTTCCAACTTTTCAAAAACACTTGATATTCCACTACTCAAACCATTTTCATACACTCTTTTTACAAGTCCTATCACCTTGTTCAATCTCAACCACAACTCAAAGCTCAAACATTTTTCAAACCTCAAAGACCAAAGGTATAGCTTATCTTGGTTCTGCTCTCTGTTCTGATCCCTGAGGGGGCTGGCAGGGTCAAGGCTGGTAATCAATACCAGTCCTGGCCCTAAAGCTAGCAAGGTTTCAGAAACCGTAGATCAAGCACACCCTCGCGCGATGGTCCCGAATACTCGCGCGATAGTCCTGTCTGCATGAGATTGGACCACGTGGGGAAGGGGTGCTGGTCATTTCTTATTTTTGGTTATTTCCATAGCTGTTATATAGTTTTATTTTGATATAGATCACTGTTGATGCATGTAAAAATCAGTTTATTGCTTTTCTTAGAGCTTAAATTGCTAGCTTGCATTTCAATATTTAGTTCTGCTCTGTTGGAGTACCCCTGGGATCATTTTGGACTTGTCTCAGAACCCAGGACGTGCAAAACCAGACACTGGAAGTTCGGCCAATACACTCGCGCGCTGCTCCCAAACACTCGCGCGATGGTCAAAAGGAGAGTTGACCAGTGCGCCCAGGCGCAGCTATCGCGCGCCAGGGCGTAACCATCGCGCGCCAGGGCGCACCATCGCGCGACTGTTTGGAACCCTCGCGCGGCGGTTCCATTCTGTTCCCGATCAGTGGCTGGCCTTGCATGTTTAACTTGGTTTTAGGCTATTATTTTGTCCCCACACTGTTTATGGGGTGTTTTTGTTTATTTATTAGGCTTTTCAGCCTTTAAACTGTATATTATGACTGCATAAACTGTTTGGTTTGTCCTGGGTGTGCACTGGTCCTTCCAGAGCCCAGAGAGTTTAAACTGTTTGGTTTGTCCTGGGTGTGCACTGGTCCTTCCAGAGCCCAGAAGGTTTGAGAATAAGAGCTGTGGGCTTAGGCTTACTGGCGCGCGCAGGTCTTGTAGTAGCGGGCGCAGGTTTGGTCAGCATGCATTGACTTGATTAGTGCATACTGGTTTCTTCCTGTGCACGACACTCCAAGACAGGAGCTTTCCAGTCTGTTTAAACTCCCACAGGAGTCTGTTCTCATCCTATACTAACTAACTGCTCATCCATGCTATTTTGATCACATCTTGCAAAACGTGTTACAGTCTTAATCCCCGATTAACTGTTCCCCCGCCCTAATTGGCTAAAATTGATTAATAAAAGAAGAATCGCAACGTTTTCAAAATGCTCAAGTAGAGACCGATCTCCGGATTGGGCGAGAGGGGTGCCATAAAACCCTTCCCCTCTCGTAACCTGGCTCCCGAACCCAGATATGGTTATGACGGACTGGTTCCTTAACTTTTTCAAATCAAACAGCGCGGCAGGTGCTTCGAAATACGGTTCCTTGAGTGTCGGACCTTCAAAACTCAAGTGGCGACTCTGTATTTTCGAGCGCTTGCCACCTGCGCTCGCGCTCCCTCGATTTTTTTGGAAACCGGGATTTCCAGGGCATGCTGCCCACAGTGGCGACTCTGCTGGGGATGATCGAACTAATATTGATCTATACTTAGAGTTTAATACACTTGGGAACAATCCCTTAAAAAGTCTGTCAAAACGGTGAGCTTCGCGCTGCCGAAGGTTGGAATGGTGATTTAACAGGACCTCGTGTCCGGCCATTCTAATCTGGGGCTTTTTCGATTGTTCGCTTGCGTAGTTTCCTCTAAAGATGGACTAAATAAAGTGAGCCAAATTTGAAAAGGCATTTTGCGATTTTGCGATTCTTCTTCTCTTAATCAATTTCTAGCATTCTCATTTGCATCGATGTGGGATAAGCCTCGTTGGATCGTTTTGGCAATCCGGCACGGTTTACCGGAGCCCGGGGACCCCGAATGACCGACAACCTTCGACGATGATGGGTCATGCTACCGTTCGACTGTTACTCTGCGAAAAACGCGGGTAACGGGAGGTATATCTGTGGCCCTAGTCCGAGGAACCTGTTACAAAGCCAAAACCAGCCTTTGCATATACGAAGCATTAGAACTCTCCAAACTAGGACAGGTACCCACAGGTTAAGATCTATTTGCATCTAACCCCATATACTGTCTATGTGTTACTGCTTTCCCTATCGCATGCACTGTACATACACTGTTTTACATAGGAGCATGCTTAAGACTGTTTTGTCTTTCGAGTTTGTCTTGCGCTGTCTAAGACGTTGTTGGACCCGATGAGGAGTCGTTCATTCTGTTGAATGTTCGTTATCAGTCGCAAAGTCCTTAGTTCAATGAGACTTTGAGAAATCAAAATTTACTACATCCTTGGCTCATGCCCGTTTAAGGATTCAACCGACAATCTGGAACAACAAAGTGGTGATGTCGTGTCGCTGGCGCCACCCAGGTTGAAGTGCATTGTCACTATACACCGCCGTGTTCAAGGTTAAGGTGCCATGACATCAACACCAAGTTGTTCCAAATTCAAAGTTGAATCTTCAAAAGGGACTAGCCAAAGATCTAGTCTATTTTGACATCTTTTAGGATCTGTCGATCTACTCAGGGACACATCGCCGAAAAGAATTCTGAGGATTCCGGCAACGTCTGAAACTTGTGAGGCAAACTCGTCTCTGGTTCTGTACATGCATGCATACATTATGTTCTGCGTAGGAGCATGTTTAGGGCGGCTTCTAGGTTGTCTCGCTTTCGAGTCTGTCTTATGCTTGTTAGGATGCTGCTATGACCCGATGAAGATTCGTGCATCCCGATGGTGCACGTTGTTAGTTTTTCAAAAGTCCTTAGATCAGCGAGACTTTGAGAAATCAAACCTTACTAAATCCTTGGCTCATGCCCGGTTGAGGATTCAACCGAACATAAGGAACCACAAAGTATTGATGTCGTGATATTGATGTCATTTTGGTTATCGTGCGCAGCACGTACACCGCCCCGGCTAAAGCATTGTCGCTCACGCCACCCAGGTAAAGGTATCACGCCATCAATACCGAGTTGTTTCTAATTCAAAGTCGAATCTTCAAAAGGGACTAGCCAAAGATTTAGTCTGTTTTGACATCTCTTAGGATCAGTTTGATCTTTTCAAAGGATAAACCCTCGGAAAAATATCCGAGGATTCTGGCAGCATCCGAGCATCATGAGACAGCCTTGTCTCTAGTTCTAGAGTCTAGGAGGACACTGACAACGATGATCTTTGCATTTTCGTTCTTTCAATTCTTTCAATAAACCGCTGAAAGGGCATCACTGAGCTTTCATTACTTTACTGTCAAAGCTTCGGGCCATTGCACCAAGCAAAAGAGTACCGAAAAGAAGAGCCAAACCTGCTTAGAAGAGTCTGCCAGGGCTATTACACCTTTGCTTCCAAGGTCATATCACCTACCTCGCTCATCAATTCGGAATGGCAGTACAAATGGAGCTGGCTGAGCTCAGGAAAGCTGTAGAAGAATTGGGTCGCAAGATGGACAAACAGATGATTATGGTCCAGGGACTCGTTGGCCTTGTTTCCTCCACAGCCTCGCAACCAGATATGGGGCTAGTCAGAGAACCTTCTCAAGCCTACCACCCTCCAACAGTTGGAATCAAGCTGTGCTCAGGAGACATGTTCAAAGACCTGGCTGAGTTTCATGAGGCCAGGACTCATTCGAAGGAGGATGCTGATTCCTTGTTCAAAGCCTTTGCCAAAGGGGAGGACATGCTTAGTGATGAATTCAGTCCTGAAGGCAAAAGAATGCATCCTGTTGATGAGGCAAATTGCAAAGCAGACAAGGGTTCCGCTTCGGATTCTCAGTCCACTCGCCGGAACCCACCAATGACTTTCTCATGCTTCTCTACGCCTTTAGCCTCAATTTATGAAAAGCTCCTCGATGCTGGTTCCATCAAGCCCCTCAATCCAACTCCTCTACCCAAAAATTCATCACCCAATTTCAAGCATAACCTCTATTGCACCTACCATCAAATGCCTGGCCATTCTACCAATGCCTGTTTTCGGCTTCGACATGCCGTTCAAGATCTTGTCGATTGTAGTGTCATCACAACTCCACCTCCATCAACAGCCGATATTAACCAAATTCGAAGCGCTCAAAGCCTCCGATCTCGAACCCAACCCCGGAGTTTCTCTGTCTTAGAGGTATCTCTATCTGCAGTAATGGAGAAACTCGTCAAGTTTGGGCATCTCAAACTTTTGACCCCAACTTCTCCACCCAAAGTCTTTCCAGCCAACTACAATACCAACCATTTATGTGCCTTCCACCAAATGCCTGGCCATCTCACTGATAACTGCTTGCGTCTCCGACACGAGATACAAGATCTAATTGATGATGGCACGGTTCAAGTTCCACCAAAACCCAGCGTCATTTCCAACTCCTTGCCTCAACACGGGTCTGACCCTCTGGTTGGTCAGGTATCTATAACCTCCACTCAGATCAACCCGAGCTCCACCATATTCAACCCTAGCCACTATATCATCCCAGCGAATCAACCCAAACCCATCGTATCCATCCCGTCCGAATCGGAGGTTAACATGATGGCTGTAGGTTGGGCAACTGAGGCTTTCACTGCCAACATCTGGTTTGACAGTGATGAGGGGCTTGCAAAGGAAAGGACCGTTTGGCTGAGGTCCATCGTTCAAAGGAGCATCAAGTAGGTTTGGCTGAAGAAGCTGAAGAGGCCGAAGTGCTGTTACTTGGGCCTGACGCCCGCTGGTTCCTACCTCTTTTGTGGAAGCTATGGGTAGCTTTTTATCAATTGCGTTTTCAAAACCGCGTCTAGTTTGCATTGGCGTCTTGTCTGAGTCTGACACAGAGTCTTTTGCGTTTGTCTAAGTCTAGCTCTGAGTCGGAGGTTGTGCCTCTTGGCCCTCCACGTCGTAGCTTTTGTTTCAAGTTTCGAGTCTGCTGTACTTGGCAAACCCCGAGGGTTTTTATGATATGCATTATCTGCTTCTAAGTACTTCGCTAACTTTTATATAAACTGTGTCGACCCTGACGACGAAGGGATAGATTTCGATGGGATCATTCCCGAGGAAATGTGTTCCCTCGCCGAAAGGGAAGACGAAAGGCATGCTCAGCCTATTAAAAGAAGAAGTAATTTCAAATAAACTTGAAAGACAAGTATAACCTCCCAATGGTTCAAAGTTGGTCAAAGCACCGCACCCAGAGGAGCATTGCGCCCGGTTAGATAGGCTTGAAGAATTCATAGACGTCTTGGCATGGTCTCATCAAGTCACGCCTCGCGTTGATCCTAAGACAAAGAAGTATCAATCCCCTGCTACCGGGTGCCAATCCAGAAAGCAGAAGCACAGAAGGCTCCGGGCCTTGTACCATGTTCAAAACAGCAACAGTGGCGTTTTGCCAAGCACAAATGAGAAAATGTACACAACGGCCCGGAGCAAGGCATTTCCAATCGAAGCACTCTTGACCCTGCGTCATCAAAGCTATTTTATCTAGGGCTGCAGCCAAAGGTTCTCAACCTCGACGGCAACAAATTCAATACCATGGTCAACCTGGATCAATTCAAAAGCAACTTTTCCCTGTGAGAAGCTCGTTGGGCTGAAAACCCCAAGGGTGGGCAGTTCCAAGCAAAAGTTAGAGCAGCCTGCTAGACCAAAACCTATGAAGGTGGTTTAGGCAAAAATGAATAGGCAATATTCAAAAGCTCGCTAGACCGAAGACCCGAATGGGCGGTACTAGGCAAAAGTTAGAGCGCAAAAGGAGAGGTAAATACTCGAGAGTTAACCCTTGGCCTGAACTACGTTCTGACCTGATTCCCTAGCTTGGGATACGTAGGCAGTCTCTCTTCGAGACTCGGTCATACTCTGTCGAACCGTGGCCTGAACTACGTTTTGACCTGATTCCCTAGCTTGGGATACGTAGGCAGTCTCTCTTTGAGACTCGGTCACAATCTATCAATTGGATCCATGGTTGACATTTTGGTACACATCAAAGGTCGAAGAGGATCGAAGATCAGATCAAGCTGCATTGGAGGAACCAGAAGGGGGAAAACCTTCGTCTTTCAATTTTATTACCAAACTGCTTCTTCAATTTACAGGCTGAGCATAAGTCTTAAAAAAATAATTGAAGCATCAAAAACAGAACGAAATGCTAGAAGCCTTAACAGGCTCACAGTTTATTCTAAGTTCAGCGAAGTCTGGTGTAAGCAACCGCAGCGCATTTGTTCAAAGCGATACGCGTTGGTCTCAAACCTGCGCACTCTTCTTGCAGCAGACAGTAGCAGTTAGCTACTACCCTCGAATGTCGTTCCAGGGGCTTTTGCCAAGTCTTGTCAAACCATGCAAGTCATATGGACTTAATGTGACTGCACGGGGGTGTCGGTTTCAGTCCGGGCCTATACAAGTCATCATCTGCGTCTTATGTCCATTTTTGCGACATTTTTCCAGTTTTTCAATCAATTGTCATATCGGGATGCTTTTCTCGATTTTGTTTGTACAGGTCTTTGTACCTTTTCCACTTTTCATAAGTGTCGGTTTCACCTGTTCAGGAATATTGTGAGTTTTGGCACATTAATGCCCAAAATTTCGTTGTGTTCCGTGTGTCTGAGGGTTCTCATTGTTCCCTGGGGCTCTGTCTCCCTTTTCATTCGAGCTAGGCGAGTCTGTACATATGTGCACGCGTCTGTGTGTCGATTCAAATCACTTGTCAATGCAAATTAGATATTAGTGGTTAGTTTTTGCATCCTCTTCAACACTTGCAAAAGAGAGTCAATAAACTGGAAAACGCAATTGTTACATTGCTACCCTAGTATCCGTAATTCACAAGCAGCGGAATCTCTTGAAAGCAGCAAGGGCACGTCAGCCCAAGGCCAAGCAAGGCATCTCTGGGGCACATCCACCCAAGCATCAAAGAAAGGGCGTGCAGGCCCAATTCCATTACTAAACGTCAATTGGGGCACGCCAGCCCGTTCAGCGTCTTTCTATCTGGGTGCACATCTCAGAAGCACTGACAGTACAGTAATGAGGCTCAGTGGTAGTCCTTAGGCGTCGTTGTCCTTTTAGGAGCCGCCCTAAGCTTGCATCTGCATTTTCAATATTTTATACATGTCATTGCATATTGTGTGTATATCAAATGTTGAACGCAGGAAAAATCCATCAAAACGACAAAGCAAGCCTGCCCGGTATCGAAGGCAGCAAGTAAACAGCCCAACAGTTGTCACCAATTTCTCCCCAACTGCAATCCGCCTTGCTTCTATCCATGATATCCACTGTTTATGCTACTTGGATCAACACAACGACAGCCGGTTCTGTCCAATTTCCAATGGCTCGGTCACTTTTTATAGTGATCCGCCGTCTCTATCAATGACAGCCGGTCCTGTCCAACCTCAATGGCTCGGTCACTTTTTATAGTGATCCGCCGTCTCTATCAACGACAGCCGGTCCTGTCCAACCTCAATGGCTCGGTCACTTTTTATAGCGATCCGCCTTCTCCGTCAACGACAGCCGATTCTGTCCAACTTCCAATGGCTCGATCACTTTTTATAGCGATCCGCCAGTTCAAATCAACGACAGCCGGTCCTGTCCAACCTCAATGGCTCGATCACTTTTTATAGCGATCCGCCGTCTCAATCAACGACAGCCGGTCCTGTCCAACTTCAAACGGCTCGATCACTTTTTATAGCGATCCGCCCTCCCAATTCAACGATGGTCAGCCATATCATCCATGACGGTCAGCCATATCGGTCATTCAACGGTTTGATCATTTATACTGTTGACCCTCTCATCCAGGCTTCAACGGTTTGATCATTTATACTGCTGACCCTCTCATCCAGGCTTCAACGGTTTGATCATTTATACTGCTGATCCTCCCATACAGGCTTCAACGGTTTGATCATTTATACTGCTGACCCTCTCATCCAGGCTTCAACGGTTTGATCATTTATACTGCTGACCCTCTCATCCAGGCTTCAACGGTTTGATCATTTATACTGCTGATCCTCCCATACAGGCTTCAACGGTTTGATCATTTATACTGTTGATCCTCCCATCCAGGCTTCAACGGTTTGATCATTTATACTGTTGATCCTCCCATACAGGCTTCAACGGTTTGATCATTTATACTGCTGACCCTCTCATCCAGGCTTCAACGGTTAGATCATTTATACTGATGATCCTGTCAATTTCCCCAGCGGCTTGATCACTCAGCACAATGATCTCCCCGTCCGCTTTCAACGACAGCTGATCCTGTCAATTCCCCCAACGGCTTGATCACTCGGCACAATGATCTCCCCGTCCGCAATCACCGACAGCTGATCCTGTCAATTCCCCCAACGGCTTGATCACTCAGCACAATGATCTCCCCGTCCGCATTCACCGACAGCTGATCCTGTCAATTCCCCCCAACGGTTCGATCATTTATACTAATGATTTGTCCGTTCAAAAATCAAAGCGCGTCGAGGCGTTCAAACCGTCAGTGTTGAGGCATTGGCAAATCAAATCAAAGCGTGTTGAGGCGTTCTTCAGTCAGTGTTGAGGCATTGGCAAATCAAAGCGCGTTGAGGCATTCTTCAGTCGGTGTTGTGGCATTGACAAACTAATCAACGACAGCCGGTCCTGTCAAATCCACAAACAACGACCAGAACATCGTTCGATGGTCCGTTCATCCGCAACTGTTTGTTCCCCAGGAGAGTCCGCCTTGGCCCTTCCCGAACGACAATCACCCTCAATCTAGCCGAAAGTGCATCTTCCAGCAGGCTTATTGCTCTGTCTCGGATGGTCTTTGATAAGGAGATTGGCTCTGATTCCCAACAGATGGAATTCAACCTGCCTGACACGACCTACCCGTGTTTGTTGGAATACTTTGTGCCGAGGATAGCTTGATCCCCAGCAACGACGGCCGGTCCCGTCAACATCTGCAGCGACAGCCTGTCCTTCTACTTCCATCTCCAGCGACGGTCCGTCCGTCCATTCAACCAATCAGGTTCTGTAAGTATGCTTGTCTACTTTGCTAGTATGTTCTGCTCTGGATTGCCTTGAGTGGTGTCTAGAAACCTTTGACGTTACTTGTACCAATTCAATGGTGCTCCAAGTGCCATCAAAGGGGGGCTACTGTAGACACCCCAATCTGGGCTTCCAGATTAGTTTACTTACGGTATTTGATTCCCCAATGATGAAATGGATCAAGAACACCCCGGGAATGTCGAGTGTTTGAGCTTTGAGTGTTTGCAAAACCCTTGAACCTAACCCAGTCTTAAGCCACTTCCAAAAGCCAAAAACCCTACTGATGCGCACCAGGGCGCAATCATCGCGCGCCAGGACGCAATCATCGCGCGCCCGGGCGCATCGTCGCGCGCCAGGACGCATAGTCGCGCGCCAGGGAGTACCGTCGCGCGACAGACTAGAACACTCGCGCGATGGTCAGTTCCCCACCTACTTTTCCAGTGGCAGAAACTTGGCCACGAGTGCCACCCTCAGCCAGACCTCGTGGACTGGCTGAACTCCTCTGTTTGCTTCATCTTACCTTTCCAAAGGATGCAATTTGGGCACCAAAGCAAAACCAACCCTTCTTAGTTGGTTCTTTCTCCTCCATACACCATTCCCACCTCTCCTCCTATATATACCCCCTTTGGTTCTTCCATTAAAGGGTTCAAAAAAAAGAAGAAGAAGAAGAAGGAAGTTACAAATGTTCCAACTTTTCAAAAACACTTGATATTCCACTACTCAAACCATTTTCATACACTCTTTTTACAAGTCCTATCACCTTGTTCAATCTCAACCACAACTCAAAGCTCAAACATTTTTCAAACCTCAAAGACCAAAGGTATAGCTTATCTTGGTTCTGCTCTCTGTTCTGATCCCTGAGGGGGGCTGGCAGGGTCAAGGCTGGTAATCAATACCAGTCCTGGCCCTAAAGCTAGCAAGGTTTCAGAAACCGTAGATCAAGCACACCCTCGCGCGATGGTCCCGAATACTCGCGCGATAGTCCTGTCTGCATGAGATTGGACCACGTGGGGAAGGGGTGCTGGTCATTTCTTATTTTTGGTTATTTCCATAGCTGTTATATAGTTTTATTTTGATATAGATCACTTTGTTGATGCATGTAAAAATCAGTTTATTGCTTTTCTTAGAGCTTAAATTGCTAGCTTGCATTTCAATATTTAGTTCTGCTCTGTTGGAGTACCCCTGGGATCATTTTGGACTTGTCTCAGAACCCAGGACGTGCAAAACCAGACACTGGAAGTTCGGCCAATACACTCGCGCGCTGCTCCCAAACACTCGCGCGATGGTCAAAAGGAGAGTTGACCAGTGCGCCCAGGCGCAGCTATCGCGCGCCAGGGCGTAACCATCGCGCGCCAGGGCGCACCATCGCGCGACTGTTTGGAACCCTCGCGCGGCGGTTCCATTCTGTTCCCGATCAGTGGCTGGCCTTGCATGTTTAACTTGGGTTTAGGTTATTATTTTGTCCCCACACTTGTTTATGGGGTGTTTTTGTTTATTTATTAGGCTTTTCACCCTTTAAAACTGTATATTATGACCGCATAAACTGTTTGGTTTGTCCGGTGTGCACCGGTCCTTCCAGAGCCAGAGAGTTTAAACTGCTTGTTTGTCCTGGGTGTGCACCGGTCCTTCCAGAGCCCAAGAAGGTTTGAGAATAAGAGCTGTGGGCTTAGGCTTCCTGGCGCGCGCAGGTCTTGTAGTAGCGGGTGCAGGTTTGTCAGCATGCATTGACTTGATCAGTGCATACTGGTTTCTTCCTGTGCACGACACTCCAAGACAGGAGCTTTCCAGTCTGTTTAAACTCCCACAGGAGTCTGTTCTCATCCTATACTAACTAACTGCTCATCCATGCTATTTTGATCACATCTTGCAAAACGTGTTACAGTCTTAATCCCCGATTAACTGTTCCCCCGCCCTAATTGGCTAAAATTGATTAATAAAAGAAGAATCGCAACGTTTTCAAAATGCTCAAGTAGAGACCGATCTCCGGATTGGGCGAGAGGGGTGCCATAAAACCCTTCCCCTCTCGTAACCTGGCTCCCGAACCCAGATATGGTTATGACGGACTGGTTCCTTAACTTTTTCAAATCAAATAGCGCGGCAGGTGCTTCGAAATACGGTTCCTTGAGTGTCGGACCTTCAAAACTCAAGTGGCGACTCTGTATTTTCGAGCGCTTGCCACCTGCGCTCGCGCTCCCTCGATCCGGGCCCTTGCATTTTTGGAAACCGGGATTTCCAGGGCATGCTGCCCACAGGTGGGAAAAAAAACATTGTACTACACTTGGAAACCAGTATAAATCCGGATTTGAACTATGGCTAATAGCTTTTGAACTCTTTCTTTTGTGCTGATGGGGAATGTTCCCACTTGAACTTCGTTTATTTTGCTAATACTAGTGTCACCATTCGTGCGTTGCACAAATCGCATGCTCATTATAATGTGTCGACTTTGAATTTTTGCTATGTGTTCTAATTTTGTTTAATTTATCATTAGAAATTTATTAATGGTACAAGAAAGCTATGCTGAAGGGCAAAACTCAGCTCCGAAGCCTAAACCAAAGAACTCTCGATTCCAATCACCCTAATAAAAAGCAAAGATTAAGGTCTTGACTTCTGTCTTGCGAATACAACACTTGTTATAGAAAAAGATGCACACCCAAAACAAAGCAAAACCAATTTTCGAAAACCCAAAATTACAAAAAAAATCTCTACCTCAACCAACTTCATTCATCATCAAAGGTAGAAACTTGGTAGAAACCAAGTCTCTGAGCCATGTCTTCCAATAATAGCTCCCTCGCCTTCAGACATGAAGGATGAATACGCTTGCAAGGATGAATACGCTTGTAAGCATCCCTTGAATAAGCCATACTATGCATAGAACATTCTCGCCTGCACCAAAGGACAAAATGTCACAAGCTTTCTTCATATGCCCACAAATAAAAGAATTCTAGATTTTTTTCCTTCAAAAAGAAATAATGTTGCATCAAACAATCCAAACCCTTTCCCAAGTTATCAAAGGACAATTTTTAATCCCATGTGCACTTGAAACTTGCCGAACCGCGCGTATCAGGCAGTTCCTTAAATTTTTTAAACAACAAATACAAGAATAGTATTAATGAGAATTAATACTAGTTTTCATAGGGAACATCCTATATTCGCAAGATAGCATAAGAAGTATTACCACAACCTCAATGAATTCAGAAAACATGCTATCACTAACAAATGTAGGAAACAAAATAAAAATCCTTGAGAGACATCCCTATATGTATACCATAATCTCTTTGAAAGACAACTAATCTTATGGTATTACATCCAGTTAGGTGGCGTAACATACCATTACTATGCCAACCAGCTGCCCAACATGTTTACAGTACAATTCATTCCAGAATCCAAGAACGTTAGAAATACCCAGCTAGAGTTGTCTTCAAATTCATTCTAACATGTAGTATCATAACAAATTAGGCCGTGAAAGAGAGCAAGCCTTGACCTAAGAAGTTAGCAACAAATTCCATGAATGAGAGAGGTACACAAAGAGGCTTTCACCACATAGAGAGTCTTTCAAAGGAAGCACAACCAAGTAGATTTACAGGTAAAAATTTGCAAACCAATAGAACACACATCGCCATCTTAGGGCTATAACTCTGAAATAAACAATCAGATTCTGATGCCATACAGTACCAAAAAAACTTACATTTCCGTTTCAAGGTGATGACTCTGAAACAAACAATAAGGCTCCAGCAAAACTTTGCGGCATTTATTTTTGGATAAATCTCCTAATAACCGCCTCCGCCCACAAATCTCGATCAGAAAATCAGAAAAAGGAACTAAAAATATGATCCACTGCTTCTAGATGTTGTAGCACGCACCTCTAGTTCTAGAAGCTAAAATTACTACTGTACTAAATGCCTATCCACATTTTTCAAATCCTTGCTCACATAATAACACACACAACTAATAAAATTCTCAATTGACAAATTGCGAAAACATCTGAATTACTATTCTAGGTTTGAAAGTTGTCCTGAGTTCAACCTGAATTATAAAGGCAACTCGTTGCTGCACAACTTGACTAATGGTCGATTCAACCTCATGTATTTTCAGATTTTCAGTATTGCTTCTGACCCAAATCAATAGTGTACCACCTCCGGCGACCACCACAAGAGGGGAAATTTGGTCGGCCCAGCATTGGCGTATACAACCGACGCCACACCAAGGTCTCTGTGTGTGTGTGTGTGAGAGAGAGAGAGAGAGAGAGGTAGATTTTTGGTTTCCCCACAAGTACTTGTTCAACCCAAAAAAATTAGGATTCCGTGTTGATATGAAATTAGGGATTTTGTTTGATTGGGGTTCCAATAATATGTGAAATTGGGGATTTTTTTGAAATTACGGTTCCAATAACCAAGCTTGGCTTTATTTTGTATACCACCTGATATAGAAGATCCCTAAATTTAGGAATGAATCACAAACATCAAGCAAATACTTTTTTAAATAGGAGTAACCCAAAAACGACGAATGATGGTACATATTTATTGCACGACATATTTAAAACAGACAAGAGTGCGAGAGCAAGCAATTTCTGACCTTGGGATGCTCAATAGAATCCAATGAATGAAAGATCACCTAAAAGGGCCCTGCAGTAGTTTGGAAACACCAAGAGCAATGAATATTCTTCATTAAAGCACAAGTATATTTCTCCTTTTAGATGCACCACCATGTTCTCCTACCCATAGGCTAAAATGATTCCTCATCTTAGTCTATTAAGACGTGGTGCTTGTGATTTGCAGGACAAAGCTCGTGGTGCAAGAGGCAATGAAAAGGAGAGCGGAGATGAAAGCCAAAGCCTAATATGACTGTGCTTTACCAAACTACATGATCACAAAGACCTACGGCACGAACTGAACGTGAATGAAGAGAAAAAATGATCTGATTCTGTATACCAAATAAAAGAAGCTTGGTTATTGGAACCCTAATTTTTTTAAAAAAAAAAAAAACCAAAATTCACATCCTCTTGGAACTCTAATTTCAAACAAAATCCCTAATTTCATGTCAGCACAGAAGCCGCGTCGTTCCATGTCAAAAATAAACTTATGAAAGGTTGAAGTTAACTACTACTTCGTAGATTAGTGGTCAAGATCCGGACAGGTTGCCTAAGTTACTATAATTTCAATCAACTTGTAGATTGGTTTGGAAAAGTGAAGATTTATTGATTGGATTGTTTTGAAGACCTAATGAAACTAAAGAGCAATTTGCTATTATCGTACAACGAACAAAAGTGGTTATACTATTTGTATTGATGATTTGTGATTCGATCGGTTTTAATCAGACATGAAGGATGAATACGCTTGCAAGAATCCTTCAAATAAGCCATAGCTGCCATACTATGCATAGAACATTCTCGCCTGCACCAAAGGACAAAATTTGTACGAAGACAAGGTTGGAATTGACAATCCACTGGAGCCCCCTATGCTAATTGCAGATACGTCCTTGATCTAATTCCCGTAGGTATCATCCGTTAACATACTTAATACCCCCCAAAATACACCTGTTCTAAGGATAAAAGTTCATAATACATAGCAAACTACATATTTCCATAGGCTAATCACTTGTTAATATACTTAATGCCTGAAAAGAAATACATGTGTTCTGTAGAATAACGTTGTTTCTTTTTCTGCAATATGTGACTTTTTTTTTCCTTTTGACCTGGGGCTGGGGGTGGTACATGCCACTCCCCCCCTCTTATTGCTTCCGCCCTGTAAACCTTCCGACATAGAAGAGAACGCTTTGGATCAACGAAACTTAGAGCATGTGCAAGGTGGGGCAAGGTATGACATTTTTTTGTAGCACTTGATGCATGACCATGAGTGAGGAAATAAAAAAGATTTTGACCTCCTTGTTAAAATGATTTTGAAAGAAATTTCAAGTATGATGAGCTGATAGATAATAACACGGCAGTGCACACAATTGTCACATAGGTATCTGTTCATTTTTGGAAGCAAAAATTGCAGCCTACTGGAAATAGATTAGTTTTACATCTCATACGAACTTCTCATACATGCCTACATGGATTCCCAAATATCAATGAATAGTAATTTCAAAACATGGAAAACTATGGGGGTGTGGTATATATGTGTTGAATGCAAACAAGTTAGGTGTATCTACTAAAGAGAGTAACACCCTATCTGTAAAGAACATTTCTTCTCGTTATTTAAGGTCATTAACTTATCACGTCGATAACTCAGCAAACTCATGCACCTTACATAATCTGAAACTTAGACACTTGCTCACAAGTCAGAACCAACACTTTTAATTAGTCTACCCAAGAATTTAAATTTTGTGTTGAGTCTGACTCACATCACACCAACTTTGAATCTTTTCAGTAAACCTCATTATCTGGAAATTTTAAGGGAAAGTTTCTACGCAATTAGAAGCTTGTGTAAGATTCTTTTGTCCTTTAGGTCCTGCTTGCTTATTTAAATGACAGAAGCTAAATCTTCTTTTGTCCTTATTGCGGTTCAACCCTTGGCCTTTTCATCAGAATTGTCAAACAACATATAGAGCATCCAATGATTGACTACTAAAGATACATACAAACTAACCTGGAGAATTTTGAAGTTGACTATCACGCAATCTCTTTACATTGGTTGAATTACCATTTGCAATTGCATTAGGCCCACCTTGAACTACCAACCCTTCATTAATACTACTACATTTTTCGGTCTTGTAGCCAGAATAGAACATCAACATTGTACAATTGAACTCTCATTTCCAATAACAAACGATGGCACGATATGCATTTATCTCAAAAGAATTTCAAACATTGAGTAGATTATATTGTTCCACCTACTTTGACTTTCTCAAATTGCCCAATGTAAGCCTCTTCCTACCGTCTTCAGGCTTCACCTCTGAATTATGTCAATGCTAATAACGGCTCACGAGTTGTCAATAACGCAGCAAAAGCATCAAAACCATTAAAAAAATACACACAAAAAAAACACTGTTTTCTCAATGTAAAAGTGCCATTCAAGTGTAAAAAGTTTATGGAAGTTTTTTTTTTTGTCTTATTGCCAATAGCATTACTGTTGATTTTATCGGTTGTGATTTTTTACTGTTTGAACTGAGCAGAGAGGGTTTATGCTAAGGAAGAAATCTAAGGAAAGCTCTAATGGCGGAACATGGCTCTATACGCCAAAGGACAAATACCAAAAAGACCCATTTCATCGATTTTCAGTTCTCCTAGGCTCATCAATGCTTTTGCATCAAAAGGTTTGATTGACGCTGAAGCTGTACTAAGCCCAACTTCAATTCTTGATACAAAACCCTTCTCTGGTTGGGCATTCTTGATGCTCTGATTGATGAAAAACCTGACCAGGTCTCCGAACCCGAGAACCGAGTGGTTCTGTTTGCATCCCAACTGAAGATCCAAATCCCTCCCCTTCCTCTTTCCCTTGGTGAATCTCCGAGATCGCCGGCCGATTTTGGGATCAAAACCTGGAATTCGCAGTTGGATTTGTTTTCTTCTGGGGTGGAGAAGAAATCCCCATTTTCGAGAGAGAGCGAGAGAGGGGCAAGTGGTTGATTTTGTGTGACAGTAAGCAGGATTTCCGGCGCAATTTTCGTGGGTACAGTAAAATGAGTACACAATTTTACTAAAAGCCCTCCAGCCCAACCGCACTAAGGCCTCGTTCAGTTACCAAGAAAGTATAAGAAAGGATGGAAAAATCAACTTTCTTAGAACTTTTGTAGTGTTTAGTTGGCAGGAAAGTAGTAGGAAACATATTTTTAAGTTTTCCTACAAGATTTACTTTCTTGCAAAAGTGATCCGGCCAAAAGCATAGGATTTTACGTCGCGGGAAAAGTTTTCTCCATATATTGTGAGGCCAAAATAATTGGCAGGTAAGAAAAAAAGCGAATGACGCCAATACCGAAAAAATACGAATTAGGTTCTTAGAAAGGCACTTTGAGATTTACGTGAGTAACAACAATTTCAACTACTATGATGTTTTCTGAGATAATTATTATTATTTTTTGGAAGTATTTATTTATCTTGTCATTAGTCTTCAATTTTGTTTTGTAGTAACTAAATATCAGTGAGTTTTTGTATCTGCAATTAATCAAGCACGGTTGTTTAATATTTGTTTATTTAGTTATCATCTACTTATTTTTTAAACTTCATTTGTACGGTTGATTATCAGAGGATGTCAATTTAAATGGGAATTTGCATGACCATTCAGAAGATAGCAAATTGAATAGAGAATTGCAAGTCAATTTTTTCATTTCATGTTAAGGCTTTGCATTAGATAAAATACATTTTCCGTATATGTTAATTTTTGAAATATGATAGCCTATTATTTACATAGCTCTTAAAGTTACTTTTATTTAAAATTAGGCATGGGAATAAAAATAAAGAAGTTTCTTATAAGTATTTTTTCCCGGCAAATGAACCACTAAACTTTAGTTTTCTTGCAAAAAAAATTTGTGAAATGAACACTCACGGGAAAATAGATTTCTTTTTCCTTTACTTCACTTTACTTAACTTTTCCTGAGAATAACTTTCCAGTACAATATTCCTAGCAACTAAACGGAGCCTAAGGGGCAAAAATAGTGTATAAAAGTCGGGACGTAGACGGAAAACATCGAAAGTCCGAAAACCTTTTAAAGTAATTCGAAAATAACCCAAATAGTGTCTATGCCCCACCACTTTTGAGCGCAAAATGACGAGAACGCCCAAAATCCCAAAGAAGTAAATTCAATCAGATAGTTTTTGAACCGAGGGGCATTATCGTCCGGAGATGAGAGCCACAATTTGGAACTCCATTCCTTTATAGGCGGCTTGTGGAAATATCTCAGGTCCACTACCGTTGCTATGATCTCTGGTCGGGAAAATTTTCAAACGAGGAAGAGGAGGGTGAGATTCACACGCATTGAGCATAATTCTAGTGAAGAAAATGTGGTTTTGAGGCAGCCGGATTCAATTGGGACTAAAGCTGATGTTTCTCCTTCCACTTCTTTGGTGGGAGAAACGATGGGAAGGCCAGAGTTGAGGGGAGCTTTGATTGTGGTCAAGATAGATCTGTCAATGGACCGAATGGACCGAATTCTTGAGAAAGAAAAAGGTTATGGCATGGAATCGATGTATCCATAGACACGAGGCATGCAATGACTATGGGTCCTAAGGGCCTTTTGGGAGATCCTGATACTATAGTCTCGGTGTTGTAGAGAGGGCAATGACAAGAATTATTGCAGCAGGGATCATGTGGTTGGTGAGCAAAAAAGAGTTGGGAACAACTATTATGGGGATCGATCTTCTCTTAATTGCTATCCTTAAATCAGAAAGTAGATTGAGACAGTCAAAGAGAAAGAATAAAAAGAAGAAATTTCTTATGGAGCTTGGGGTCAAGGCTGTCAAATTGAATTCTAAAAATATGAAGGTCCCATCTTCTTCCTTATATTCCAATGACATTCGGAATTGAAACTCTATTTCTTTAAGGAAGCTCGCAAGACGTTGGATTGCGGTCCCACGTGAAGCATGCATGCATTGAAGTTAGGGCTGCAAACGAACCGAGCCGCTCGCGAGCGGCTCGCGACTCGGCTCGTTAATAGCTCGTTCGAGCTCGACTCGGTTCATAAACGAACGAGCTCGAGCTCTACTACCTAGCTTGTTTAACAAACAAGCCGAGCTCGAGCTGCCTTAAACTCGGCTCGTATGAGCTCGCGAGCTGACCTTTATATATATATATATATAATATATGTATCTGTATGTATTATATGTATCTGTATGTATATATACATATACATATAATGTATATATAATATATATACATTTCTCATGCGTACCGAGCCGAGCCGAGCCGAGCTCGAGCTCGGGTACAATGTTGCGAGCCGAGCTCGAGCCAAGTCTGTGCAGCTCGAGTCGAGCTCGAGCCGAGCTCGAGCTGATGTTTATTCTGGCGAGCCGAGCTCGAATTGCGTGAAACTCGGCTCGTTTGCAGCCCTAATTGAAGTTAGAGGACGGAGAAACTTTACTCTAAAGAAATTTGTTAAAATGCAAGAGAAAGAATTTAAAGATAGGATCCATACTCTAGATGACTTGAGATGACTTAAAGGAAGAGTTTATCTTGGAGGAAGACGTTAATTTCGAGGATGGTGCCACTCTTTCTTTGAAATTTTAATATCGAGGTTTGGCGGGTATGGGTTGCTTCTTGGTTTTGAATTTGTCCTTTAGTTTTGCTATCTTGGGTTTCGGATTGTGCTTTTTTTGAGCTTAGGTTTTTTGCTTGTTTGGATTAATGTTTCAGCAGTTTTTTCGGTTTTTGTTTTCACTGTGGTGTTTTGGTTAGCTCTTTGCCATCTTTTGGATTTGGTTCTTGGGTGGCGTTTTGCCGGTGTGCCCGTGTTTCGCTAAATTTTTGAAATTTTTCTCAAAGATTTATAAAATTTCCTTTTGCTGATAAAAAACTACGCCAAAAAGGTTTTTTTTTTTATTGACAAAAAAAGGTACGTTGACCCATGATTTTAATTAGTATTATTTATTTCTTTTCGAAAGGTTTTGGGTGGGGCAAGGGTCAAGTTATAGTAATTAAAAATCCATGTTTTTATGGAGTTTAGATAGATTGCCGGATTGACAACCACTGCTTTGTGTAATTGGTAAGTCACTGCCTCTCCTTTGTGGAAAGTCTTAGATTTGAGCCCCACGGGGGCAGGCCCTTTGGGGGCAAGGGCTATAGATAGCCTCTGAATCCTCAATGCTAACCCTAACACTCCCATTAACCTCCGCTGATGTATATCGCCTGACAAAATAAAATTAGACTTGCTTATTAGTCAAGTTACAGAGACTCCACGTTATATGATTACTACTAGGTGCCAAAGAGCCGTAGTGCTGGTCTATCTGCTGGATCATATCCGTGTTGTTCTCAGAATTTTCAAATGTCAAAAAAGAAGGAAAGGCGTTTTAGATTGTTGACCACATCTCCCTTTCAACTTTAAAAATTTCAAAGGTCTAATCGAGTTAATGAAAATTCCTTTTCTATATGGTAAAATGGTAGTATTAAATGAATGTCAACCTAACCAACCCTTTCAAGCAAGCTTCTCCTTTATCTTTTCACTAATAAACAAAAGAAGAGGTATTAAAACCACTAAAACGGTGTAATTGAGGGGAAAAAAAATAGAGTCCACCATCTCCTTTATCTTTTACTTTTATTTAGTGGCGGCACCAGAAATTTATAGTAAGGTATTCAAAAATTACTCATGTACTTTAGTTGTATTAGCTGGTCTATTCACCGATAATATATGTACAAAATCTCATATATTAATATAAATAGTGCGGTAAAAAAACATAACCTCTATTTTTAAAAAATCACTACAAGAAATTTGGGATCTCGCAACGATTTTTTTAGCAACGGTTCAAAAAACCGTCGGTATAGATGGTGTTTAGCAACGGTTTACAAAACGTTACTAGAAACAGGACTATAGCAACGGTTTTCATGCAACCGTTACTAGATTACAAGACTATAGCAACGGTTTTTCATAACCGTTACTAAAAATCGGACTATAGCAACGGTTTTCCAATAACCGTTGCTAAAAACCTGACTATAGCAACGGTTTTCCAATAACCGTTGCTAAAAATTATTTTTTGAAAATTTGTTAAAAGCCATTTTAAAAAAAAAAATTTGTGTTAAAAAATAGTTTTTTTTTTACAAAAAATTGTTAAAAGCCGTTTAAAAAAAAAAACAATTTTTTGTGTTAAAACACTTTAAAAAAAGGTTTTTTGTAAATACTGTTTTTTTAAAGTTTCTGGAAAAAAAATAATTTAAAAATAATTTTCTGGAAACATTGTTGAGAAAGAGAAAAAGTTTTTATGTAATGATGGGTGTATTTGATTAAAAAAATGTGGAGACCATTAGATTTGATTATTGGCAAAAAAGTTTCTAGTTTTGATTATTTAAAAGCCAAAATTTGATTTGATTAAGAGGTTGCTAAGTTTTGTTATTACAATGTGAGCACTTTTTTGATCAAATATTGCTAACTTTAACAACTTTTTGGTTTTGATTATCACATTATGGATGCCTTAATGACAGTTCGCATCATATAAATATTAGTTGTTCCTTAATAATGCACAAGTGCTGGGCTAGCCCAGCTGGTATGCACTCGCGCGCGCATACGCGAGGTCCTGGGTTCGATTCCCAGGAGAAGCAAAATTGTGTTGCCTTCCATGCGCCACGCGGGCGACACGCGAGCGACACATGGCCGCCACGTTAGCGACACGTGGCCGCCACGCAAGCGTCATGGCGACACGTGGAATCCACATGGCTGCCATGTCATATTTTACCCCAGATTTTAAAAAAAAAAAAACTTGCCTTTAGCAACGGTTACAAGCGTTGCTAAAGGAACCGTTACTAAAAAAAAATCTGTACCAACGCTCGTCAAAACCGTTGCTATACCCTACAGCAACGGATATATTGCAACGGTTTGACCAACGGTTTGACTAACCGTTGGTATAGCCTAAATGGGTCTCTACCAACGGTTTTTCGGCTTTTTGGCAATGCTTTCGACCGTTGCTATAGAACGATTTTCTTGTAGTGAATTAACTATGAGGCGAAAACTTAAAAATATAAACTAAGTAATTTTTTTTGAAAGTTGTATTGCATAGTAGACAGTGTTTCGAGAATGGAGGGGGTTAAAAAATTTCGCTGTTCAAAAAAAATATGGACGGGTTAAAAGTTTATTGCTGTCCTAGACGAGTTCTCAAATTTTGTGCCAACGTTTAATAACCGGAATATTAATCTACTAATACTATTTTGAAAGAAACTGTAGCAAGTATGTTGGGGCTGACCTTTTCGAAAATGAGTTTTTTTTCTTTTTATCCCCTAAACTATGCACTTTTTCTCTATGGCGGAAGGAGGTGACGGGTACGGGCCGGAGGTGGCGGGTGGTCTTGGTGGTGGTGCCGAGAGGTGGGGCTCGGTGGTGGGTGGTCCGTCTGGAGGAAATGATGATGGTGAGAGGTGGTGGAGTTCAGTTGTGGCCGGAGGAGACCGGTGTAGGTGGTGGCAAGAGGAGGAGCCGAGAGTGGTGGTGGCGGTAGGAGGTGGTGGAGGCCGAGAGGTGCTCTCTCTCTCTCTCTAAAATGCAGGATACAAGTGTGTGTGTAAAATTTCGTGGGTGAATGAGGTGTGTATGGAGTGTATATGTATATACTGGGAGGGAGGGAATATTGGAGTATTATTTGAGTGGGGGAAAGGAGTTAATGGTGGGGGAGTGGGGTTCGGCTGAATAAGGGGAGAAGGAGGTGAGGTGAGGTGAGGTGATGGTGGAGTATTGGCTTGGGTTGGAAAAATGAACCAGTGCAACTCATGCACACACTAGAAAAATTTACTCGCCGGATATATGTGCGCACAATCGATTACGGAAATAAAATTGGCGTGACGACATAAATAATTTTTTGCATTAAATAAACGAACGAGCAAAAATAATATTTTAGGTTTTGCTAATAATTATTATTTATTAAAAATACCGGATCTTTACATTAGGTAGCATTCGTAGGGGGCCTCCTATAAGCTCGAGCGCCGGGCAGTGCTCGCGTGGCACTCACCGAGCGCAGGTAGCACCATGCTTGACTCTCTCTCCCCCACCCGAAAACCTCCAATGGTTTCTTGATTCACCTGAAATGCATATGAATTGAATTTAGACGTGATATTCATCAATTATTATTGAAATATATCAATCACATCAAACGACATTTGATCAACGTGATTTTTAGCATGGTCATTGTTCAAGACAAACTCTCAAATGTAAACACTAAACGGATTGAATCAATAAAGTGAATCCACAAATAGAAAAACTCAAACATGTAGTCTATTTCCACGAACTAAAGATATATAAGAATCCACTATCCTACAATTTACTAATAATTCATGACTCAGGAGAAGGATCACGACAGCGGCTGACCACATACACTTGTAATTTCGCACGATATTTGAGTATCATCTGATGATACACTTTAGGAGACGGTAACCACATCACTTACTGGGCTCATACTTCACATACATGATTGAGCCATATAAAGTGTCATATATTATAAGACTACAATACACACCCCTTAAAAGGGTAAACCATATGCCCTTATTTTATGGTTTATTCATAACATTTTAGTGTGTTTCGT
Organism: Rhododendron griersonianum; assembly: GCA_018127125.1. NCBI lineage: Eukaryota > Viridiplantae > Streptophyta > Magnoliopsida > Ericales > Ericaceae > Rhododendron > Rhododendron griersonianum. Next base: position 35,351,924 of record CM030792.1, on the reverse strand, counting down.
AACTTTTGTTCTAGAATTCATAACTTTTTAGCAGTATGATTTTTAACATTTTCATTATAATTCATAACATTTTGGTGTATCTCGTAACCCTTATACGATTCGTAACTTCCTAGCAATACGATTCCTAACATTTTCTCTATAATTCATAACATTTTGGGGGTGCATATGATACACACCCAAATAAAAGGTGTGTATTGTAGACTTTCCCATATTTTACAGTACTGATCAAAATCAATCATCGATCTATTGGTTAGAATGGTTACTAATATTTAGCCAATTATCTAGCTACTACTTTCATAATACCATTAGCTAATATTATGAAGTGGTCCAAGAGTTCCTTAAATCTGGGGGTTTGCTTAGTGATAAAAGTTCTTAAAGATAATGGAAGTAAGTCTTTAATTTTCCTACAAATAAAACAGAAATGAACGTACTGAATTGATGTAATCTTTAATTTTCCTACACTATGTAGTGTTTTCCGGAGTTGAATTGAAATTGAAATGAACATAACCAATTATTTTTTCTCGGCAAAAGTCAGCTTTGTTAGATGTACAGTGAGGTTTGAACCGAACAAATATTATTGCCACTTCACAGTTGAAATATTGGCGCAACAATTAAACATAAGTAAAGGGTAAGATTACAGCATTCATCTACACTTAAAATCAAGGACCAAACCCGAGACCCAAAAACAATTAAAAGCGAAATTAAATAGACCAAATATCTCAGGAAAGAGAAGATTTTTTTCTTGTCTTGCTAACAGACGATACTTTATTACTCGGAATTACCAGCTAGTTTAGAGCACTGCAAATCCTCCTTTCGACCCCATTTTTACTGGTGGTGGAATCGATGATATTTCCGTATTTGATCATGGCAGCGGCAAAATCAGCCTTAAATGTTGCAGGGTTGGTACTGTATTCGGAGACGATACTGTCGGTTGATCCTCCGTTGAAAAGCACTTGATCCGATTCAAGAAGACCCTTTTTCTGAATTAGGTTCTTGAAGTAGTTGTTGTCGAAGGAATTGGGTGTCACCAAATCAAGAGGTGCAAGATTTCGATTCCCAGCAGCCGGGCAAGTGCGCCTGCGCGTGCTAGTGAAACTTGCATCAATGTTGCTCCCGTTGCTGTATATTCGGTTGCTTTTTAATTGCACAAATTAATTAATTAGAAAACTAGGAAGATCAGAGTTTGCTAAATCGCGACTAGCCGTGGTAGAAACTTTTCTCCCAAGCTTTACTGTCCATGATGGACCACCCGCCTAATTATTAAGAGACAAGCCAGTTAGCATGGATTAATCAAGTTTTAAATTATTTTTTTTTTGTAATGCAGGGTGTTCTAGGTCAACTTGCTCGCACCTCGAACTAATTCCTACAGACCCTCCTATAGCCTTTTCACATACTTATGCGTGGGGGTGAGGTGGCCTCAAGAGTTCCTGGCAAAAAGAATCGAACCTGAGACCTTACGTGGAATCAAACTCCTAAGTTTCAGGCCAAGACTATCAGGTCAACCCCTTAAGGTTAATCTTTTTATTGATACATAGAAATGAACTCCATTTAATTTGTTTCTTAATTAGTAGAGTGAATCTCGGAAATTTTACACTTTATCCCACATCACTTAGGCTCCGTTTGTTTGGACGTAAAACATTTTTGGGTAAAATATTTTACTTATTTTCCTTTGTTTGGTTGGACAAAAAGTTGGAAAACATTTTCCATGGTAAAATATTTTTCATAATCCGGGTGAAAATGATTTCCTCTCAAAACTTCGGTAAGTTGTTTTACTCCCAGCGAGCGGATGAACTTTTTCCCCGATCCACATCTATCGCAGCCCTCAACTGAGGTAATTCACTTGCAACTTCCACCATTTCGGATTGAAATTTTCAGTACCCACGTAACCCACCAGCCAACACACTCTCTCTCTCTCTCTCTCTCTCTCTCTATATATATATATATATATATATATATATCTATACTACTACTACTTCTTTTAAAAGTACGAAGGTGTTTCCTACTTTTTGCCTTCCAAAAATGCCCCTTCAAAAAACTCATAATAACTGACCCACCCTAAATGGAAATTAACGCCGCTTGAATCTCTGCACCGTTTCGTTTTTGCTTTGTGTTGTTTCCTAAAGACGCACTTTTCCAAAAACGAACCAACCGTTACCAACGGTAACTCCCATCTGCCAGACCTTTAAATTAAATTGAAGCGGTGTGTACGTCTCTCACGCCAACGCCTCTAGACTCAATTCGACTGAAGATCCCTCCAACGACCAGAATCTCTACGTCCGTCGTTGGCCACCACCCAGAATCTCTTCATGCTGCAGCTTCGGCTTCCACGCGGTACGCATTATTTCTCCTCCTTCTTCGCCTATTCTCCGGGTAACTTCACTCCCTCTCTCTAACTGCCTAGAACATGAGACCATGGAACGTTGTCGTCAAATTTTCCTTCACGAAACATCTGCCGAAGATGTATCGTAACACCAGCCTTCGACAATCAGTCTTGTTCCGGTGAGGATTAGACCACAAGATAGGTGTTCGATGGACGTACTATTGCAAGTTAGGTGTTCGATGTATTGCTTCTATGAGGATTAGACCACAAGTTACTGCAAAGTATGGATATCTTTGCGGTAAGCCCATAAGTTGAAACTGTTGAGTAGGATGTTAATGGATTATGCTCCTATTTCTTCCTAATTAATGGATGGGGAACCAAAAACTTTTGTCAAGTTTACCAATATCCAATGTGTGGCATCTCTTGAGTGTATCGATGCTTGATTTCTATGTTACATACGCATGGTAATGTTATGGCCTTCTGGTCTGCAGCATTAGGGACCATTATCAACATCAAACTATTATGGAAGTTATCAATCTAGGCTAATTTCTTTGGAGAAATCCCTGCAATGTTCAAAATTGAAGAATGTTGTAGCCGCACAAGTTTCACCATGTATTTGTTTTGATTGTCGGGTAAGATTCTGTAGGATCGATCATTGTGTGGTACAGAACTGTTTGTCGCTTCAAAGAAATCAAACTAGAGAAATATTGTTATATGATCTAAACAAGCACATTTACGTATTTGTTCTACTTCAGATTTCTATTTCTATCTATACTTAATTCTGATGTAGTCATGGTTTAATTCTTTGAAGCTTTATTGGGTTAACTGGAAAAGCATCATTAGACTTTTCTTGGTCAGAGGAGGCACATGTTTTGTTCAGATAGGATTATGCATAATTTAGTTATCTGTTCAACAGCTTATTTTGTGGCTCACGGTATAAGGGTGCATGAATATGTACTTGAAACTATTGTGTAAGTTATCAATCCAGGCTATTTCCTTTGATCAAACCAATGAAATTTCAAAATCGAAGAATATTTTATCGTTGCAAGTTTCGCATTTTATTTTCTTGATTCTCGGGTAGGATTTTCGGAAGTATCTCTAATTATGTGGTTCAGAACTTTTGGTCACTGCAGAGGAATCAAATTGGTGGAAGATAGTTAGCTGATCTAAACAAGCACATTGGCTTATTGGTTCTACTTTGAATTTCTTCTTATAGTTAGTTCTGATTGGGTCCTAATTTAATTCTTTGATGCTTTATTGGTTTACTGGCAAAGCCTCATCGATCAGGCTTTTGTTTGTTGGAAGAGGTACGAATATATTGTTCAAATAGGGCTATGCATGATTCAGTTTTCTTTGCAATGGCTTATTAGTGCTTCTCTTTTCCCGTAAGATTTTGAGCTAACTATTACTAGAGTTCAAAACTCTAAATATGTTTATTCATTTCATGCCTTTTTCTTTCTCCTGTACTCTTCTATGCTACTTTGCATATTCATTTTTGTTGCTTAATAAAAGGAAAATGCAATGTAATACACAACAGTGTGCACGTGAGGAACTGCAGTAGTAATGATATTTTCCGCAATTAACAGCAGTCAATAGCAGTGTTCATTTTTTGGTTCCTCACCTCCATCCATTGATGAATAATTCTCATCGGTTTAACTTGTTACTCTTGCATGATTATTCATTGTGATCTTTTTGCTATGGTATCGGTGCAAGATCCAATTACTTAAAAGTATTATTGTTAGCACAATGAACCTAGATATTGAGATATGTAGTAGGGCTGTTACGAACCCGACCGGACCGAAAAAGACCGAAAAAACCGACCGATCGGTTCGGTCTTCGGTCGGTCCAGGGACATTTTGTGGCGGTTCGGTCCACCCCGAACCGAACCGAACCTAGTCGGTTCGGTCTCGGTTTCCTAAAATTCTATATGGACCGAACCGAACCGAACTCGGGCCGAATGGACCGAACCGACCGAACCGATATTGGACCGAACCGACCGAACCGACCGAATCACATATTATATATATTTATATAAATCATTTTAATCTTGACCGTCAATCCATTTGGTGTTTTAATCTTGACCGTCCACTCCCAAACCCTATCTTTTACTCTCCTCACTTCTCCAGACTTCAGACCACGCAGCCATTCCCTATTTCCCCTCAATTCTCTCCCTTCTCTCTAACCTCCACGAAACCACCACGATCTGCACCGCCGTCCTCCACCAGCGTCGTCCTCGCCTCCGTCGCCCCCACCACGTACGCCACCTTGTCCACCATCTCCGATTATCACCATCGCCTCCATTCCGCCACCACATCGGTAAGTGGGTTTCACTCTCCACTCTGCCGCCGCCCTCAGATCTGTTATCTGTGTGTGTGTGTGTGTGTGTGTGTAACGGCTTTGTATTTTTTTTGGAAGTTTGAATTTTGAATTTTTTTCGAGAGGAGTGGAATGGGAACTGATTCAAAAATACTCAGACACTTGTGTTGCTTGATTTCTTTTCCCTTTGTTGAGTTTTGATTTCAGTTTGTGTGGTTTAGTTTTTAAGGGTGCGGAGTCTGCGGACTGTGATTTTTTTTTCTTTTTAGGCTCTTCAAAGCTTCAGTAGGCAAAGTACTTGATTATTTAGCATTCTCGAACGAGGCTTATGACTCGGCCACTCGGTTTTATTTGGTTATGAAATCGATTAGCTAGTGCAGCAACCACCACTAAACATTGTTGGACTTTAAAAAGACTTCCAGGCCAGCTACCAGTGCTTTGGCACAAGCCCCACAAGTTGTATATGTAATGAAGTAGCTTAGGCAAAAAGGATGTTTTACTTTATGGGGAATGATTTGCGTCTAGGATTTCTTTTTTGGTTTTGTAGTCTTAAATTACTCTTGTCACAGTTGGTTTTGGATTTTCCATTGAAAGCTTAGGAGTTATATCATGTTTGCTGGCTTTCTACTTTCATGCATGTTACCTTAACCATTTTTCGTTCTTCCTGATAAGATCTCTTCATATAGAACTAATGGTTTCTGGTGCGTTTGATGAAGGACATCCTGTGCAGTAATGCATTGGCAGTGTTCATGAATTTAGAATATTAAACTGGTTAAAGCTCGCAACTTTTGTGTTGTCTTTTGTGGAGAATTTTGTGGCGTTTGCTATTTTTCAGTATTGGTGTTGGCAATTTTGCATGTCTTGACTGTTGGGAAAAAGTTTCTGGGTGGTGTATTGTTTATCTCGTAGAACAGCTTCAGAATATCCCTTGCTACAGACAACCCCTTAATATCTTGGTCCTTGTATAAAGATATTGGATTTACCTTGCTCTTGTCATCATTCACGTGTCCCCACTTTTAGTTGGATTTTTAAGTCTTCTATCTATTAGTCGATCTGAACTTATTAGCATTTGCATACTTTGTCCACAGTGTTCTGCTTGGCCCGTTGATTAAGAGAGGATTTTAAATTTGCAGGTATTCTCAGCTTTTGGATTTGTGCATAAGATTACTACCTTTGAGAAGACAGCTGGGTTCCAAGTATGTGACTCTGCGAGTCTGCGTACATGTGCATGGGCAAAATATTTCTTCGTCTTCATCTTATTCCCTTATCAATTTCCTTTTGGCTTCTACCATTCCTGGCAACAGTATCTCATTGCATGTATGATCTTCTTATCAGGCTTTGGTGCAGTTTTCAGACTCCGAAACTGCCTCTTCCGCAAAAGATGCCCTTGATGGAAGAAGCATTCCGAGGTGATTAGCATAACTTATAAATTAACGTATAAAACATACTCCCTTCAGAGTAGATGGTAAAGTGAGGTAGAAAATAGAAATTAACTTCTGGCTCTTAGTCTCTTACTGTTTTTTTTTTTTTTTGGAATTTCATTGCTTGATTACTGTGTGTAACTGAATGTGGTTTATCTCTGTCTTGTTTATGTGTATGTAGAGAGGCTAGCGTGAGGAGGGAAATCTCTATCATAAGAGGGAAATCTCTATCAGAATCGACAACGCCGGCGAAATGTCTGACCATGAGCATGAGGTATTCAATCTCAAAACCCTATATTGGCTTGAAAATCAGATCTTTGTTGAATTTAGTTCACGAGTTTAATGGGTTTAGTGTTTACAATTTACGTACTGCTTAATTTTTGTATAAACATGAGGTGATGAACTAAAAATTAGATTAGTGCACGAATAACATGAAAATTAGATTGTGATTATGTTGGTTTTAATTTTCTGCTGTGTTAGATGGATGATATGGATGATGACATTATGGATGAAGGTGCTGAGTTTGATATCCCTCAAAATGCTGAACTAAATGATGATCTCATGCCTGAAATTAATAACGAGTCTGAAAAAAAGAAGGTTGTTGGTCTGAAAAAAAGGGCTGCATGTTGGAAGCATTTTACACTTCTTACACCGGAAGGTCATCCAAAACCTAGGGCTGCATGCAATTGGTGTGGGACAAATTATGCTTGTCACTCGAAGTTAAATGGTACTAAATCACTGACTCATCATCTAGCGTATCAGTGTACCAAATATCCACCAAGTAAGAAATTTACGGGTTCAAGGCAAAAGCTCCTTAGTTTTCAAAAGAAAGAACACAATGGTGAAACAAGTGCAAACCTTGTTCCTGTGGCCTTTAGTGCTGACGCTTGTAAAAGGGCACTAGCGAGGATGATAATAATTGATGAGTTGCCTTTTTCATTTGTTGAGGGTGAAGGATTTAGAGATTTTGTTAGTGTTGTTCAACCAATGTGGAATCCTCCTCGTAGGCTTGCGATGGCAAAACAAATTATGGTCATGTATGAGGATGAGAAAAAAACATTGAAACATACACTCAAGAATCAAAGGGTTTGTCTTACAACGGACACTTGGACTTCAGTCCAAAATCTAAATTACATGTGTCTTACGGGTCATTTTATTGATGAGAATTGGAGGTACCAAAAGAAAATTCTGAATTTTTGTGTTGTTCCTAATCACAAAGGTGATACTCTTGGTAGAATGGTTGAAGAATGCTTATTGGATTGGGGAATTGACAAGTTTCTAACCGTTACGGTTGATAATGCATCCTCAAACAATCTTTTGATTAAATACTTGAAGAGAAAGACCAAAGATAGGAAGGCCACCATTTTAAATCACGAGTTCTTGCATGTGAGATGTTCGGCACACATCTTAAATCTAATCGTACGTGAGGGATTGCAAGAAATTGATGTCCCGATTGCAAGGGTGCGTAATATGGTGAGATATGTGAGGTCTTCCCCATCTAGAATGGCGGAGTTTTGGTCATGTGTTGAGAAGGAGAAAATTGTGTGTAGGCTTAAACCGTGTTTGGATGTGTCTACTCGGTGAAACTATACATATTTCATGTTGGAGAGATCTTTAACTTATCAAACGGCCTTTGATCGATTGTGTGATGACCCGGGCTTTAAATTAAATGTAAGAGAGGAGGAGATGGACGAGGATTTTGATGATGTTGATAGTTTTGAGGGTATAAATAGGGTAATTGAAATTGAGAAGAGAAAGAAAAAGAGGGGGAAAGGCCGGAAGGAGTACGTTGGGCCTCCAAGTTCAAGTGATTGGGAAAAGATAAAGTTGTACGTAAAGTTTCTTCGAGTCTTTTACGTTGCAACTTTGAAATTTTCGGGTTCTTTGTACGTCACTTGCAATGTTTTTTTTGATGAAATGGTGTTGATTCAACAAGACATTATGAAGTTGTGTGAAAACGAGGATAGTGATTTGTATGATTTGGCAATGGGTATGCGTATCAAGTTTGACAAGTATTGGGGAGATTTTGAAAAGATTAATCAAATGATGATGTTTGCGGTTGTTCTTGATCCTCGATGCAAAGTTGCATTTTTTAAGTATTGCTTGCAAAATACCTTGGGCTATGATAAGGCAATAGTTGGTGAATTCACGGATAAGTTAAAAAGTGAAATTACCCATTTATTTGGATGGTATGTGAAGAATAATGGTAGCTTGAATGTGAGTAACAAAGAGGTTGGGGGATCATCGGACACCGTAGATTTGGATGGACTTGACACGGACATTGGTAACCATAAATCTTTAAAATCTCAATTTAAGATGCACAAACAAAAGGAGGGCAATATGGCAAGCAAAACGGAATTGGAAAAGTATCTTGCGGAAACTAGTGAGGATGATTGTGATAATTTTGATGTACTTCGTTGGTGGAAGTTAAATTCTTCGAAGTATCCAATTGTCTCTCAAATGGCACGAGATGTGCTAGCAATTCCCGTGTCCACGGTCGCCTCCGAATCCGCTTTTAGCACGGGCGGACGTGTCATTGATTCTTATCGAAGTTCTCTCTCTCCGAAGACCGTGGAAGCACTAATTTGCATACAACAATGGATTAGGAAACCAACCAAGATCAATATAAGAGAACAACTTGATGAATTGGAGGCATTAGATTCGGGTACTTTTACTTTTAGTTTTACTTTTAGCACTAATCCATAAATATGTTTTACGTTGAATGTCTTACTTATATGTTTTCTTTGTTTTTTTCTTTATGTTTTTAGTTGTCTTGGAATCAAGTGATAAGGACTAAGGGGTTGGTGCTTGGATTGAGGAGTTCTATCATGGGTACACAAATGTATAATGTTTACATTTTTTTGAAATTTGTATGTCATTGACTAGTTTTTAGTGGCTTAATTTTGTTGCTTTGTGACAATGTAGGGCTGTGGATAACTTTTTGCAAGGGTTGAAGGCTTTAGTTGCTGTATGGAAGGGTGACTCTATCTCAGTTTTTTTGAAACTCTTTGAACTTTATTTGGGCATTTGGATGAATGTAATATGTATTATCTGAACTTTGTTTTTTGGGCATTCAGGGTGACTGCCGACTGGAACTCTTTGAACTTTATTTTTATTTTTTTCTTTCCTAAACTGTTAGTAGGTGGACCACTTGACTGTTTGATTTGGAAAATTTTCGTTCTCATGTATGTGAATAGGTGAACTGTTAGTAGGTGGTTCTGGTTCTGTTTTTTTTTTCCCCTGTACAAAGAAAACATTGGAGGAGCCTTGGTTTTTCGTTCTCATGTATGTCAATAGGTGGACTGTTGCAAATGAGGCTCCAAAAGAGGGATGGGTCTTTCCAGTTTCCAAGGGTGGTTGCCCCCTTTGAAGATCATCAAAGCCGATGATTTCTTACCAAAATCAACAGCCCTTGAGTGTGTGTGTGTGTCTCTCTCTCTCAGTGTGTGTGTGTGTGTGTTCTTCTTGCTGGTAAAACTTAACAGTTTGGAAAAATTCCACTGAGTGATTATTCAGTATTTCAGTTTTCACCGAGGTTGAACAGAGTGATTATTCAGTTTTCACCAATAGGTGGACTGTTTGATTTGGAAAAAATGGCCCAAAACTAGGTGGAAAAAATGCCAAAAATGGCCCATATAAAAATAGGTGAAAATGGCCCAAATAAGAGTGGAAAAGGCCCAACAATCGTTGGAAATGGGCCCAAACGGCCCAAAAGCCCATTAATCGGGGTGGACCGAAATCCCCGAACGCCCCGAAATCCCCGAACTCACCCCGAACCGAACCGAACCGAAATTAATAGCGGTCGGGATCGGTCCCGGCCTTACATACCCCGAACCCGATCGGTCTCCGGCAAATCCACCCCGAACCGAACCGACCGAAAAACACCCCTAATATGTAGGGTAATGGAATGACACTTAATTCTTTGGATATATTATGTTTCATTTTTTTTCCTTTGTTTTGCATGATGAACAATTGCTTCAATTTGCTTTCCACTATGTTTTGAAGACTATTCAAATGCAACATGGAGGGAAAAAATGCAATGCAGTTAGAAATATTGAAGGCATACCAATTTGACCCCACAGATTCGAGATAAGAAAATGGAGGTTCCTTTACTCTTTTTGGAGGAAAAAAATGCTTTGAGAAACCTAAATCGGGACGCAGGTAAAAATGGAAGGTCAGTGTTGTATACACATTGGGTTCTGTGGTTCTTGATATATTTTTTGTAGGAGAGAAGCTTTGGCATTCATGGTGCTCACAGTGAAGTTCTTGTTGACATCTTTAGGTGCCTGTTAATCTAAGGAATGGAAGGAAGAAAGGCCTTTTTTTTTCCCATTGGATTTTGAAGTTACTTTATGCCTGGATGATTACTTCTGTTATGTGAACTTGCTGATTGCAATTGAGACATTCATGGGTTTTGTTGCGTTCAACATGAACTTGAATACTCTTGTATCAAGATGTTGTCCCGCTACTAATATGGTTTTGATGTGCTGGTTTGAGAATCATTCAAGTAGACAATGTACCTTTCGCCAATACCCTTCTTGTCTATAACATTGGATGAAACCAATCACCACTTGCTTCTGTTGATCTAATTCAAAAATCCTGTAGGCACTAAATTAGGGTTTTTCCAAAGTAGAAAACCATTTAATGGGAAGAACGCCACGTGCAAAGCACGTGCTGTTTACTAGTATATATATATGTATGTATGTATGTATGTATGTATGTATGTATGTATGTATGTATATTTGTGTGTTGATTGACCATTTTGTTGTTTTCTGAAAAGTGCTTTCACTCAGATTGATTTGTATTTTCCATATTGTGTCTTTTTATGAGTTCTCAAATGCCAACCAAACACCAAAAACTAAATTTGGGGAAAATAACTTTTGTGAAAATATTTTACATCGAAACAAACGGAGCCTTAGTGTAATTAATTTAGAGGCTGCTCCACCTATAGCCAATTGATTTTAGGTTGAGACCCCCGAAGAAATCTAACAATATATATGCTAGATTGTGTTCAAAACTTACAGCAAATGAGGCGTCTCGTGCAGCTACTGCAAGTATGTCTGCACATGAAACAACTCCGGGGCATATTTTTTCCACCTCAGCCTTGGCGGCCTCTATGACTTCGAAACCTCTCGCAGATCTTGCATTAGGCAATGCAGTCCTCTCGCTCATGGCGGTTGCAGCCACATCAAGTAAAATCGAGGCGTCACAACCCTGCACACCCAAACGAGTATATTATTGCATTAAGAAAGGTATACTTTGGACTATCCAGAAACATACTTCGTAAAAATATAGCGTAAAATTTGAGGATATTTGTTAATGGATCATTACCTGAACAAAGCAATCGTGGAAATGGAGGTGGATCAGCGATGCCGCCATTCGGCACTCGCTTGAGACAGCTTGTCTAATGGAGGTTCGAATAGTGAGTGCATTTGGACAGGTATTGTCGTAGAAGGTAGAAGTTACCTGTGCATTAGTAAGCATGTTTGATAGCAAATACAAGAGTAGGGAGCAATTGTTGCAGAAAAACTGCCATAATTCATTATGTGGACTCATGGCTAGTAAGTAAGTAAATTGGTTTTGTTGGCTTTTTTCTCTTCTTTCTTATCTAGCAAAAGTACAAGTACTAACAGGAAGCAAAAAAAAAAAAAAACTCTCAAAATATGGAATTATTAAGATGGTTAATTATTAGGAAACAATTGAGGAATTAATATTATTGATGAGAAAGCTTAACGAATTGCATCAATTTATAGGAAAATATAGTGGCAAAAAATTGTTCTTGAAGTCACTATTTTCTGCTACACCGCTTACGTACCTAAAGTTCAATCTGGATGGAAACATGACTTTTTATTCTTCTTTGGCTGCCTAAAGTTTGTATGCTTTTTTTTATTTTTAGAGGACATAGAGAATTTCTAGTTCCACTTGGGGTCTTTTTTGTCTTGTTGTAAATTAGTGGCAGTGGTGGACTCATGAATTAGTGGTCTATGGTGGGTTATAATTGGGAGCTATATATAATTTAGGCATTTGATAGCCCTTTGCCCTTACATGGTACACATCGTTGATCATTTGTTATGTGCGTGGGTGTCATGTGAAATCCAAGCATGGTTTTTAAATGTCACTAATAAGCATGATAACATTGCTGCACGCGTTTATACGTGGAAGATGTTAATAGGTGAAGAATGCGTCCCATATATGGAGTCATATGCGAGTCGTCTCGCGTGAGTCTCCCCGCCCAAACATTACGACTTCAAAAATCTTGCCTCTAAGACGACCTGCTACATATATAACTATCACGCACTGCAATAGTGTATAAATGCACCATATTAATTAACCCACTTTTAGGTATTCAAAGAAATTTTAACAAACCAATTTTCAAGAATTATTTAAAATGGTATTTGGATCCCATTCGTGTTTCATAGGTTCGAGACGGATGTTATCCGCTTATTTATTTGTTATATATTAGGACATATCTCATATTTGTATTCTTGTACAATATCCTATCAAATGTTTTTTGAAAGGCAAAAAAATTTCATTAATCTTTGAATAGTTGTTACAAAGATTAAAGGGAAACACGTGACGTGACGTGCTAAAAATATCTTGGTGATACTAAGCTTATATTTATTCAATTAAATTGTGTAAAATTATGTGAGAGATAATAAAGTAGGAGTACGAGATCTAGAGGGTAGGTTGGTAGGGTTTCACTCGTTTGCATGTGTTTTGTCGCACGTCGGAATTTTCTAAGGTTGAAAGCAACAAGAGGTCAACAAACTAACCTCATTCATGCCATGTTTGGATGAGTTTTTGAGAAATTTTTTAGAACAACGCGGATTTTGGCTATGCCAACTGTCACATGTATGCCAATGGGCTCTAACCCAGTTGGCATAAGTTCAAGCCCGATCGTGAGCATTTGAGATTCATGGCTATGAATAGCCTCTGAAACTAGACTAACCTACTAACACCCGGTTAACTCCCACTGATGTATACTCCCTCCGTCCCATAAAGTTTGGCACTTTCACTATTCCAGTCTTATGAAAAAATAAACTATATCTTTTAATCCGTAATGTTTTTTATAAGCAATATGGATCTTATTTGATATATTTTAATTTGTTCTATTAAACAAAATTCAAAAAATCGCCTAAAACATTATGGATTGAAAGATATATGCAATTTTAAAATGACACGCATTCCTGAAAATGCCAAACTTTATGGGACGAAGGGAGTACAATATTGGGGATAGGCAAGAAAACCTATGATTCATCAACGGGGAAGTTGTGTCACACTCTCTCTTTTATAACCAAAATTAAAATGAATTATACATTAGCATATGAGAGCCATCATCGAAAATGTTCACTTTGTAGAACAAGTAAAAAATAACGGCGTCAAAACTCATGTCTATAAGATGACGATAAATGCATGATTAGTACGTACACACAAAAAAACAAACTCACTGAAGATAAATATCTTCCGATCATGTGTTTATCAGTATTAGATAAATATGAGTTTGGCGTGATTTTTTGACGTATTTTATAAGGTGAACATTTTCCATCATCAAATTGATGACTCCCGTATGTTGATGTAGTAAATCGTTCGAAAGTTTTGTTGTAAAAATGGGAGTGTGGATAGACTTTTTCTTCATGAACCCCCATCCATAGTTTCCGTATTTTGATGAATCCCGGTGACGGCGGAGCCCGCCGAATAGAGAGTATCAGATCTGAGGCGGGAGAAAACGAAAAGAAAAAATCTATAGGGAAGAGGGGGAAGAAATAGGAGAGCGGAGGAAGGAGAGCGGATGGAGGAGGAGGAGCCCGGGGGAGGAGGGAGAAGGGCGCCTCCCGCCCCAAGCAGAAAAGCAAGGCGGCTGTGGCTTCTCAAAATTACCTTAGAGCTCTAAAAAACCCTCATACCAATGGTCTTTGATAGCACTTACATAGTACACATCGTTGATCATTTGTTATGTGCAGGGGTGTCATGTGGAATCCAAACATAGTTTTTAAATGTCACCAATAAGCATGATAACATTGATGCACACGTTTATATGTGGAAGGTTTTAATATGTGGAGAATGCGTTCCATATTCCCGCCCAAACATTAAAACTTCAAAAATTTTGCCTCTAAGATAACCTGCTATATATAACTATCACGCATCGTAATAGTGTATAAACGCACGATGTTTAACCCACTTTTAGGTATTCAAAGAAATTTTAACAAACAAGTTTTCAAGTGTAGGTGGAGAAAAACGAAAGAGGCTTTAAACAACACAAGAGTGTAACGACTACTCGTGCCTCTTCACCGGAATTCTAGCACGTCGTCGGAGCCCTAATCTGCAAAACAGACAAGGGGTGAGCGCACCTTTGCCTCTCGTGGCAAAGGCTCTCCGATGCCTAAGTTAGTATCACGTACTAGCAGAAAACCCTAATTATCAGTAGGAGAATAATCGTATTGCAATGAATTGCGTACCTTTTTCCTCTAGGTTTACCTTGTATTTATAGATGTTCGTATGCTTGCTGCCCAAGCATCCCTATTACCCTAGGTTTCCTACCTCGTATAGGAAACCTAGAATATCTTGGATTCTCGTTCCCTTATCAATTCATTATCTTAGCCCTTTTAGGACTCGTTTCCATAGCTGGCTGAACATCTCATTCCCGTTGGGTATCTTTCCTTGATCCTATATTCTTGAGATCTTATTCTTTCAATCATTCTGGAACTTTCCAGGTGTAAGTGCAGAAAAACCGGGAGTGGTTTAAGCAGCACAAGAACGTAACGGCTACTTCGAGGTCCTCGCCGGAACCCTGATATGTCGCCGGAGTCTTTATCTGCAAAACAGACAAAGGGTGAGTGCACCTTTGCCTCTCATGGCAAAGGCCCTCCGATGCCTAAGTTAGTATCACGTACTGGTCGAAAACCCTAATTTCAGTAGAAGAATACGTAAAACCGTAATATATTGTGTACCTTTCTCCTCTCGGTTTGCCTTGTATTTATAGGTTTATGGATGCTTGCTGTCAAGTATCCATGTTGCCCTAGGTTTCCTATCTCGTATAGGAAACCCAGAATATCTCGGATTCTCGTTCCCTTATCAGTTTATTACCTTAGTCCGTTTAGGACTCCTTTCCACAGCTGGCCGAACTTCCCATTCCCGTTGGGTATCTCTCCAAGATCCTATCTTATTGGGATCTTTACAGCAATCATGGAATATCCCTGTCATCAGTACCTTCTGGAACGTTTCCTGCTCCTGGGACTGCTTTTCGTACAAACCCCCTCCTGTTCGGCTCTTTTTTGTCGAACAGCCTATTTGGACCAATGACTCCGCATGTCATTGCTCTTTCGTTGATCTCTTGGTCCAATACTCTTTCGTGTTACTGGACCTTAACTCAGTGTAGACTCCCTGGACCAATGATCCTTCATATCACTGGTCCCTATCGCCGATCACCATTTCTGCACGGCGACTGTACTTTATACCATGGTCCCACGTACCACGTGTTCGGGCTCTATTTGTGCTTGTTCGAGATTTACTCCCTACACCAGGATGTTCCTTGCATCTGAGACTGCTTTCTCAAGAGTTCTCCTCATGTTCGGCCCTTTCGTTGCCGAACAAACTATTTAGACCAGTGACTTCACATGTCACTATTCCTTTATCAATCTCTTGGTCCAATAACTTCTCATGTTTGCTGGACCTTGACCTCGTATAGTCTTCCTGGATCAATGACTTCTCATAGCGCTGGTCCATATCGCCGACCACCATCTTGCACGGCGACTGTCCCTATCATAATTATACCATGGTCCTACGTACCACGTGTTCGGGCCCCATTTGTGCCTGTTCGGGAATATCCTCCTACAATTGCTCCCCAGCTTTACTCGTTATTTTTACTCAAATGACGAGCAAAGCTCCCAAGTACCGAGCAAATTCATTCTGCTCCTGCACCTTGTTTTACAATATTGGTGCAACTTTCATCATTAGGCCAGGCCAAACATCTCATCGTTTGGGCTGGACAAGCTTTTCTTGCCCTTACCTTTACACGTGGCGCATTTCGTACTGCTCGCATTAAATGCGGATGGATGCCTTTGGGGAACGGAACGCCCAAACGGCGTCTGGGTGACGTTTCACATACGCCACCCCACCCATTTAGGGTATATTTGGGTTTTCGTCGCATTTTAAAACCCTCATTCTCTCTCTAGATTCCCTCTACAGAAAAAGGATTCAAGCACACCTGCCATTGGAGCACTGTTCATTGCTCGGGCCCCAAACTTCTTCGTGCTTTGGGTCTTTATCTGACATTCTTCGCTTGTCATGATTCAAACAATGTTCGATGCTTGGGCTTGATCAAACCTCTTCACGTTCGGGTCTTAGTTTGTGCACAACGCCCCCATATATCCTAAGTGTTTCGTACTTAGTTATATTCTGGCATTCTTTACTACCAAGACCATTTGCAGAGCAAAATTCACTGCTCGGGACCGAAGCGCATACATGCTTAGACCCACTTACGTATACTAACTGCGTTATTCGCTCAGAGCAATGTTCACTGCTCAGACCCCAAGCTTCTCCATACTGGGGTCTACTTTTGACATTCTTCGTTGTCATAGTTCAGGTTTATTCGTACCTTTTTTTAATTTAGCTCGTACTTAGGATTAAGTCTTTCATACTTATCAATCTTATGTATCTTGCACATAAATTTAAGTAAATGTTGTGCTTAAGTGTTTCATACTTAGCAATTCTCAAGCATAGTTGTTGTTCTGCCAATGTTTTTATCGTTACATTTAGCAACTCACAGCAATGTTCATTGCTATGGCCTAAGTTTATTCATACTTAGCCAAATTCGGAGTATGATCGTACTCGATCTGATTTAGGCAACATTCATTGCCATGGCCTAAGTTTATTCGCACTTGGCCAAATTTTGAGTTTGATCGTACTCAAACTTGGAAAACTGCAATAATCTAAGTTTCGCATACTTAGTTAACTTTTGCTCGGCCCCTCATGGCCATTGTGTTGGTGGCCCTTCATGGCTAGTTGATCATGTTCAAGTTCTAAGTTTCGCATACTTAGTTAACTATTATGCTCTCCAAGTTTGTTCATACTTGAGGATAACCAGCTAGGTTTGCTCGTACTTAGCTATTTTGTGCATGTTATCGTATGCACCTAAGTATTTCATACTTAGGGAATTCTGCTACTAAGTTTTCCATACTTAGTTGGTGCCCAAATGTATTCATATTTGGCAAAAATATGCATTTTATCGTATGCATGCCAAATGCTTCGTACTTGGATAATTTTCTAAGTATATTAATACTCAGATAATGTTGCATGTCCACGTATGCCACCCAAGTATTTCATAACTCGCAAATTCGTATGGACCCACTCTCTGCTCCCCAATACGTAGGGAGGCTAAAGAATTAGTGCCTGGCTTCGTATTTAAGCACCCAGAAATAAGTAGAATGTCAAATTGCCAAAACAGAACGTTTCTCAAAAACAGAATTGCATTCATAATCCAAAACTCAAGGGAGCATTACGCGTACCCCTTGCAGCTAACAAAGAATAAAAAACAAGGGAATTTTATTCGTAATTCCCACACAATCACGATGTGCATCCTAAAACAGAATGAAAAACAAACTGAAGTCTTTCAAACGAAGAACTTCCTTAAATTATGGATATTCCAAGGCCTTGGCACCAGGTTCCCGTCCAAGTCAGCCAATTGATAGGCCCTACTGCCCACTATCTCAGTTACTCGATATGGGCCTTCCCAATTGGCCCCCAACTTCCCCTCGTTGGCCACCTTCGTATTGCCGAGCATCTTACTAAGCACAAGGTCTCCAATACCAAATTCTCGTGGGTGGACATTCTTGTTGTAGCTTTTCATCAACTGGTCTTGATATAAGGCCAAATGCACCAGAGCCCTCTCTTTCCGTTCCTCGGCCAGATCCAACTCGATCTCCAGGGCTCTGTCATTGCCTCCAATTTCAACCAAAGTGGTCCTGTTGGTCGGCAAACCCACCTCTAATGGAATAACAGCCTCCGTTCCATATGCTAATGAATAGGGGGTCACTCCCGTAGACCTCCTAAGAGTTGTTCAGTGCGCCCATAAGACCAGTGGCAATTCGTCGGGCCACTTCCCCTTTGCTTTGTCCAACCTCTTCTTGATCCCATCAAGGATGGTTTTGTTGGACGCTTCTACGTGCCCATTACTCTGAGGGTAAGCTAGGGTTGAGTAATAATTTCTTATCCCATATTGGCCACAGAAGGCCTTGAACTTCTTTTGAAATTGGGACCCATTATCCGTAATCAACGAATAAGGGACCCTAAATCGAGTAATAATACTCTTCCACACGAACCTTTCTATCATAGGTTCAGTGATCTTGGCCAATGGATCTGCCTCAATCCACTTAGTGAAATAATCTGTTGCTACCAACAGAAATTTCCTGTTCCCAGTTGCCTTGTGGAGTGGACCCACGATGTCCATTCCCCATTGTGCGAATGGCCAAGGACTTGTCAATGGCACCAGATCCTCGGCTGGTGTTCGGATCATTGGTGAGAATTTCTAGCACTTCTCACAAATTTTCACGTACACCTTTGCGTCCTCCTGCATGTACGACCACCAGTAACCTTAAGTGATTGCTCGGTGGGCAATGGACCTGCCCCCAGCATGGCTTCCACTTGTTCCCTCGTGGATCTCGTGGAGAAATTTTTGTACCATCTCAGGGTGCACACAAAGTAAGTATGGACCAGTGAAGGACTTTCTGTACAACTTTCCTTCAGGTGATATTCAAAACCGTGCAGATTTTGTCTTTATCTTGTGAGCCTCCTTTTCATCTGTGAGGAGTGCCCCATCTCGTAGGAACTCCACTATTGGATCCATCCAACTTGGTCCTTGGTTCACGTCTAAGACCAATTCCACGCTCCTTCCAATGCTCGGCTCAGCAAGATAATCTACTGCCACCCGTCTCTTGAACTCTGTTGGTACAGTTGCGACCAACCAAGCAAGTGAATCTGCATGGGCATTCTGCCTAGAACTTATTTGCTCGATGTACACCTTCTCAAAAGTGTTGAGCAGATGTCTGGCGGCCTCCACGTAGGCTGTCATCTTTTCATTTCGGGCTTCATATTCCCCGGACAACTGGTTCACCACGAGTTGTGAATCACAGTACACTCGTATTCTTTTTACTTTCAAGGTCCTTGCACTTCTCAACCCGGCTAAAAGTGCCTCGTACTCTGTCACGTTGTTCGAAGTACTAAAACCCAATCAAAGTGATAACTCCATCATTACTCCCTCAGGGGGGAAAAGTACAACTCCAATTCCCGAACCGGTATTACATGTCGAACCATCAACGAACAACTTCCATTCCAGAGGATCTTGCTCGGCCAACGCCTTACTCTTCCTGGTTAGTGGTTCAACTGGCTGCTCCTTTCTCGTAGGAGGCTGGGGAGCCACTGCATGTGAAAAATCAGCTACAAAGTCTGCCAACACTTGTCCCTTTATTGTAGTGCGCAACTGATAGTCAATATCGTACTGACTTAACTCCACCGACCAGGTTGAAATACATCTCGAGAAATCTGTCTTTCGTAGCAAAGATTTCAACGGAAACTCTGTGTAAACCACAATTTTGGGACTCTAGAAATAATGGGGCAACTTCCTTGCTACTATCCTCAATGCCAGGACAAATTTTTCTAGAGGCAGTTATCTCGTCTCTGCATCCAACAACGTTTTGCTCACGTAGTAAATAGGGATTTGCTCGGATCCCTTATCCCTCAGTAATACTGCACTGACAGCATGTTCAAACACTGTGTGGGCAGCATGCCCT
The DNA here is from genome assembly GCA_018127125.1 of Rhododendron griersonianum. NCBI lineage: Eukaryota > Viridiplantae > Streptophyta > Magnoliopsida > Ericales > Ericaceae > Rhododendron > Rhododendron griersonianum. The sequence continues at coordinate 35,332,083 of CM030792.1, read as the reverse complement.
CGGAGAAGGGATTTCGTTCCCTTTCCGACAACTTCTCGGGCAAGGCCCTCTCGGAATCGAGGGAGCGCGAACGGAGAGGCAAGCGCTCGTAAAATACAGAGTCGCCACTCGGGTTTGAAGGTCCGACACCCAAGGAACCGTATTTCGAAGCACCTACCGCGCTATTTGATTTGAAAAAGTGAAAGCACCAGTCCGTCATAACCATATCTGGGTTCGGGAGCCAGGTTACGAGAGGGGAAGGGTTTTAAGGCACCCCTCTCACCCAATCCAGAGATCGGTCTCTACTTAGGTATTTTGAAAACATTTGTGATTCTTCTTTTTATTAATCAATTTTTAGCCGATTAGGGCGGGGAAACAGTTAATCGGGGATTTAAGACTGTAACACGTTTGCCGGATGTGATAGATAGCATGGATGGATGAGATACTATGGAAATAAATAGGATAGAATTTAACCCTCTGATCAGAACACAAAACTGCACAAAAGTTTGAATATGCCAAACACACTGGCCAACTTGCATGCATGGATCTACGTACATGCAAGCCAACCATCACGCGACATACTCAAACCGTCGCGCGAGAGTTCATGACTCATCACAGGCCAAATTTCATCCCCTTCTAGGCTCTGGAAAGACCAGTGCTCACCCAAGAGAAAAACCACGCAGTTTCATAAGTACCGAATGTAAATAATTATTACAAAACAGACCGAAATAAATTTAAAAGACAACCCCTAAACAGTGGGGGAAAATAAGCAGAGGCCTAAAGCCTAGTTGCCCATGCAAGGGCAGTTTCTGGAAATCAGAGAACCATCACGCGACAGAGTGGAATACTCGTGCGATGCTCCTGACTGGACTTCCAGGAATTGCTTTACATGCTTGGGGCTTTGAGACATATTCAAAAGCACCCCAAGGGCATTCCAAGCCAAATTAAATTACAAACTGAGCTACTGTATGTATTTTAGCATGCACATCAGTGATCTACATATCAAAACAAAATCATAACAGACATGCTCATAACTAAAACAGGAAACGACCAGCTTTCTTTCCCCACGTGGACCAATCTCTTGCAGACAGAACTGTCACGCGAGTATTCGGGTCCATCGCGCCAGGGTTTGGCTGAGACAGTTTCTTGTAGCTCTGCTGATTTTAAGGCCAGGACTGGTATTGATTACCAGCCTTGGCCCTGCCAGCCCCCCTCAGGGATCAAAACAGGAATAGGTAAAATCTTATACCTTTGCTTGAATGACTTTTGAAATGGATTGGATTAAGTGGTGTAGCTTTGCAAATGAGTGTATGAAAAACACTAGATTGAAAGACTAGGAGTGTGGTTGAGGTTAGTAACTTTGTGCTAAAATGACTTGATTACTTCATTCTTTTGTAACTTGGTAACCTTGTAACCCTTTGGAAGAACAACCAATGGGGGTATATATAGGAGGAGAGGGAGTGCAAGGTGGGTGCAAGACTAGGCCCAACGACCAGCCAACAAGGCTGGTCAACCTTGCTTAGTGGAGAGGCTAGCCACCAAGGTGAGTGGTTAGAGTTGTGTGGGTGGTGCATCCCCCAAGTCTGCTCAACACTGTACAGTCGACGAAAATGGGGTTCCAGCCCCACATGACCCTGATGATCACAAAAATCCAGCTGGACCAAAGTGAAAGTGACAGGTGCAAACCATCGCGCGAGGGTTCGATACCATCACGCGAGGATTCGAACAAACGCGCGAGGGTCAACAGTCAACACTTTGACTTTGACCAACACCTGGCAAACTGACCATCGCGCGAGTAACCAGAAGCATCGCGCGACATTCAAACCTTGGCTAGGGTTTTGACTAAAGGTTTCAAGGGTTCTAAGGGTTCAAAAAGGGCTCCAAGCACTCCAAGCCCAATCCATTCCACATTCAAGTCTGTTTGATCCGATCTCATCATCGGGGAAACAAGAAACTAAAAAACAAAGTAAAACAAATGGGAGATCCATATTGGGGTGTCTACACACTGCTAAGTACAAAGTTAAAGACTGACTCGGTTTAGGAGTAGACAAGAGCGGAGCCGCTGCCAAGTACTTCTTCAGGTCTTGGAACGCCCGTTTGCATTTTGCTCCCCATTCGTATCCTTTTCTCTTTTTTAGCAATTGAAAGAAGGGCCTACACTTATCACTGGACCGGCTAATGAATCTATTAAGGGCTGCTGCCATTCCAGTCAGTCTTTGGACCTCCTTCGTAATCCTCGGACTTTGGAGCCTCTGCAAGGCTGTTATCTGATTGGGATTTGCCTCTGTCCCTTGTATGGTCACAAGGTGGCCCAAGAACTTCCCTGAGCTTACTCCAAACGCACACTTCAAGACGTTGAGCTTCAGCTTGTATTCTCTCAGAATCTCAAAGGCTTCCTTTAAATCGGCTATGTGGTCCTGTCTCTCTTTACTTTTGACCACCATATCGTCTATGTACACCTCCATGGTCTTGCCGAGCAACTTCTTTAGTATAATCGTTGCCAATCTCTGGTACGTTGCACCGGCATTCCTCAAACCAAAAGGCATGACACTATGACAATACAGTCCTCTCGGCATAATAAAGGAAGTCTTCTCTTGATCGGGCCCGTACATAGCAATCTGGTGATATCCTCGATATGCATCAAGGAAACTCATCCGCCCGTACCCTGCTATTGCATCAACCAGTTGATCTATCCTCGGGAGGGAGAAACTGTCCTTTGGACATGCCTTGTTCAAATCTGTGAAGTCTACACAGACACGCCACTTCCCATTCTTCTTTTTCACTACCACAGTGTTAGACAACCACTATAAGTAGTAAACTTCTCGTATGGCCTTTGCTTCCAGCAAGCGGTCAACCACTTCGATAACAGCGTCTACGTGTTGTACAGCTGATCTTCTCTTTTTCTGCATCACGGGCTTATGTTGTGGATCTACATTCAAGTGGTGACAAATCACGTTTGCATCCACCCCGAGCATCTCTTCAAGTACCCAAGCAAACACATCAACATGCTCTTTGAGGAATCCCACCAACTCTTCTTCTTCTTCCTTATTCAGGTTTTTCCCAATCAGGAAATACCTTTCTGGATCAGTCTCATTGATCTGAATCTTCTTCAAGCCTTCCACCACTTTCTCGGCGGGGTTCCCTCCGACATCCTCGATGGTCGGCTGGTCTGGTACCTTGACGGCTTGAACCAACTTTGCTTTAGGTGCCTTCTTGATTATCGAAATCAGGCACTGCTGGGAAACCTTTTGGTTTCCTCTAATCCTTTCGATGTCATTAGATCCGGGAAACTTTACCATATGATGGTAAGTAGAGGAAACTGCCCTCATCTTGTGCAACCACATTCTTCCTATAATCGCGTTATAAGAAGATGGCACATCCACCACCAGGAAGTCGGTTCGCAGCACCATCGTTCCTGCCTGAACATGCAGAGTTACTTTGCTCAATGGCCAGACTGCTCCTGCACTGAATCCAACCAGCGAGGTTATTGACTGCATCAGGTCCGCCTGTGTCAGTCCCAAGTTTTTAAACGCATCGTAGTATAGCACCTCCGTGCAGCTTCCTGAGTCCACCAAGATCATCTCCATGTCATACTCCCCAATTCATAGGGTTATGACCAAGGCATCATTATATGGCACCTGGACTCCTCCCAGGTCCTCATCCGTGAAAACTATGCCCTCGTTGCATACCCCTTCTTCACGTCCTCTTTTCTTTCCCAACTGCATCATATGTTGGTCATGCTTCACTTGCCTTTGGAGCAACCTCACCTCATTCCTCGTATAAGGTGCGGCTAGTCCATGTATCATATGGATTACGCCCCTTGGATTTTGCTCATAATCCAACTCCATCACTTTCTCTGCGCCCTTGTGTTCTTTCTGAATGAATTCCTTCAGATAACCTAAAAAAACTAAGTCATCGAGGTGTTGCTTGAACATCTCACAATCTTCCATCATGTGACCCCAGTCCTTGTGATAACTGCAATGCTGACTCGTAGCACTCTTTGCATCTTTATCCTCTTCCAGCCTTGGGGGCCTGTAGACACCTCCCAAACGGGGCATCGCCATACAGATTGATCACGTTTGTTTGCTCGATTGGTTGCTTGCTTCATAAACCAAAATCATGGACATTCCCATGGCTAAGAACATCGCCACATGATAGCAGTTATCATCAAAACAGAGTCGCCACCCAGTTTATTAAAACTGGGAAAATAGACAGAGATTCTGGGCACGGGAGCCAAAAGTACAATAAGAGGAAGGTGTTAGGCACCCCTCTTTGCCCAGTCGTGAGACTGGCCCATAATCGTTCAACATAAGACATGTAGATGCTTTGTTTAATTCCAACACATAGTCTGTTTAATTTAGCCTTAAAACAGTGAGTAAAGTGAGCCAGTGCGAATGGTAATACATGCATTAGAAAGCAGAAAACAAAGCAAAACTGTCCCAGGGAGATAGATCCCACAGCCGGTTGTGGGCAGCATGCCCTTGGAAAAAGGATTCCGTTCCTTTCGCCGTTGCGGCCCTTTTTTGAAAATCGAGGGAGCGCGAGCGCCGGTGGCAAGCGCTCAAAAATACAGAGTCGCCACTTGAGTTTTTGAGGTCCGACACTCAAGGAACCGTATTTCGAAGCACCTGCCGCGCTGTTTGTTTGAAAAAGTTAAGGAAACCAGTCCGTCATAACCATATCTGGGTTCGGGAGCCAGGTTACGAGAAGGGAAGGGTTTTAAGGCACCCCTCTCGCCCAATCCGGAGATCGGTATCTACTTAGGCATTTTTATGAAAACTTTTGTGATTCTTCTTCTTTTTAATTAATTTTAGCCAATTAGGGCGGGGGAACAGTTAATCGGGGATTAAAATTGTAACAATTTGCAGGATGTGATCAAATAATAGCATGGATGGATGGCATGACAAGTAATGAATGGGATGAACTTAAAACAGCGATCAGATGCCAAAACTAGGCTTGGGACAGATTCGCCCTGCACGATGGCCAACTTGCATGCATGAACAAGTTTGCATGCAAGCAAACCATCGCGCGAGACACACGAACCCTCGCGCGAGTGTTCTCATCTCATCACAGTTTCAATCTCATCCCCTTCTGGGGTCTGGAAGGACCAGTGCACACCCAGGAGGCAAACCAAGCAGTTTATCAGAGGAACTGTAAAAATACTAATTATACAGATTGCTTCAAAAAGGAGCCAAATGAAATGAAACACAACCCCTAAACAAATGGGGGTATTAAAACAGAGACCAAAGGCCTAGTTACCCATGCAAGGGCCATTCATGGAAATCACAGAACTGTCGCGCGACAGAGAGTGAGTCTCGCGCGACATTCCTGACTGGACTTCCAGGAATTGCTTTGCATGCTTAGGATCTTGAGACAGGTTCAGGGGATCCCAAGGGCATTCCAAACTATTTAGAACAAAGGACTAAGCTACTGTATTTATTTTTTGGGCATACATCACAGTGATCTATATTCCAAAATAAACTACAACAGGCATGCTCATATTTTAGACAATAAATGACTAGCCTCCCTTCCCCACAAGGTCCATTCTCTTGCTGACACAAGTGTCGCGCGAGTATGGTGGACCATCGCGCGAGGGTGTAGCTGCCACGAATTCTTGTAACTCTGCTGGCTTTAGGACCAGGACATGGTATTAATTACCAGCCTTGGCCCTGTCAGCCCCCCTCAGGGATCAAAACAGAAACAGGTTAAATGTTATACCTTTGCTTGGAAAGGGTTTGAAAATGGATTGGATTGATTGGTGAGCCTTGTAACTAAGTGTGCATGTAAAACCCTAAGTCTAGAAGGTTAGGAAGTGGCTTGGATTAGTAACTTTGTGCTAGCTATTGTTTGCCTTGTAAAATGATAAGTGAACTTCTTAATCAATTTCTTGGAACCCTTAACATGGAGGATGAAGGGGGGTATTTATAGGGGGAGCGCAAGGGCTAGGTAGTGGCCAAACATGGCTTTAGGACCAGCCAACAAGGTTGGTCACAACTTGGTTCTAAAGCTAGCCAACAAGGTGGTGAAGTGGTTGGGGGATGTATGTGGTTAGAACCTGCCAGAACTCTGTTCAGCTGAGGAAAACGGAGTTCCAGCCCATGGGGACCCATGTGACATCCACTCATCACAAATGCAGCTGGACCATGTGATAGGGACAGGAGAGAACTATCGCGCGAGTGTCAGTAACTATCGCGCGATGGTCAACAGTCAACAGTTTGACTTTGACCACACCTGGCAAGCTGAGTATCGCGCGAGGAACACGAAGGATCGCGTGATGGTCAAAACTGATCCTAGGGTTTGACTGAAGGTTCAGAGGAGTTCAAAAGGTTCAAGCTTAATCCATTCCCAATCCAAGCTCGTTTGATCCGATTTCATCATCGGGGAAACAAGAAAATCGTAAAACAAAGTAAAACAATTGGGAGACCCAGATTGGGGTGTCTACAGTAGTCCCTCTTTGACGGCACACGGAGCACAATTGACTGGTACGAGTAACGTCAAAGATTTCTAGACACCCACCAAATCCACCCAAAAGCCGATTAAATGGAAAATGTAGACAAGTATGTAAAAATACCGTGCACTAAGGGGAAATTGAAGATCGGACGGATAGATCGCCGCTGGTTGATGATCGGACGGATAGATCGCCGCTGGTTGATGATCGAACGGATGGATCGTCGCTGATTGAAGATCGGACGGATGGATCGTCACTGATTGTTGATCGGACGGATGGATCGTCACTGATCGGACGATCGGACGGATGGATAGTCACTGATTGAAGATCGGACGGATGGATTGTCGCTGATTGAAGATCGGACGGATGGATCGTCGCTGATTGTTGATCGGACTGATGGATCGTCGCTGATTGTTGATCGAACGGATGGATCGTCGCTGATTGTTGATCGGACGGATGGATCGTCGCTGATTGTTGATCGGACGGATAGATCGTCGCTGATTGTTGATCGGACGGATGGATCGTCGCTGATTGTTGATCGGACGGATGGATCGTCGCTGATTTGATGATCGGACGGATGGATCTTCGCTGATTGTTGATCGGACGGATGGATCGTCACTGATTGATTATCGGACGGATGGATCGTCCCTGATTGAAGATTGGACGGATGGATCGTCGCTGATTGTTGATCGGACGGATGGATCGTCGCTGATTGTTGATCGGACGGATGGATCCTTGCTGATTGTTGATCGGACGGATGGATCGTCACTGATTTGATGATCGGACGGATGGATCGTCGCTGATTGTTGATCGAACGGATGGATCGTCGCTGATTGAGGGCGGACCACTGCTGGGGATGCAAAAATGCTCCAAGTCGAAGGCGACACTTCCATAGTGACCCTTAAGAACATAACAACAATCCATGGACCCAAAAAAAAATGGCTAAATGAGACTGGCCAGGTGCAGAACCTGAATTGGGCCTGAGGCCCAAAGTGGAGTGTCGCACGACACTTGTGAACCATCGCGCGAGGGTCTCGGGCTAGGGCTTGGATCTGAACAGGTCCAGACCCGGCCCATACCCATTCTAATCGTTTACACGTCGCGGGGACGTTACCAGAACAGTACCACGATCAGTTTCAAAACTTTGAAACTCCTCCCACTCTCATCTCTCCTCTCAAACCAACCTCAAACCCTCTCAATCCCCCAAAACATCCACGAAATCAACAGACCCACGCATACCTATCACAGCCATGGCGGATCAGGGCGGTGACGGAGGTAGCGGCGACGTTATTGATCAACCGGAGGACCGAGGAGGGCCCCTGGGCCTTGAAACAGTCGCTCAGACGGCGGCGGAGGTTGGTACAGACACCGGTGCAGCGGCGGTAGGCGGCGGCGAAGAAGAACAGAGCCGTGAGCAGACACCTGGTGATGGCGGGATCCATCGCGCGACGGAGCCAGAGGCTCGCGTGATGGTTGATACAGGGGCCGTGGGCCACAGTGTTGAGCGGCTGGACCCCAGCACGGCCATAGAAGGGTCAGTGGTGGCCGGAGTGGGTCCAGGGGACGTCGGAGATGTTGGTGCTGGAGAGCACCCTCGCGCGACAGAAGAGGAGCCTCGCGCGAGGGTTGATGCTGGAGAAGGCACTAGTAGTGGGGCTGGAGATGACACTGTTGAGCCGACCGGTTCCCCGCCGAGGGATTCGGCGAAGGGCAAGAGCATTGTAGATGCAGAGGAAGAGGTCACAGAGACTCCGGTTGAGGTCCGAGAGGAGGACATTTTGTTTCGGCCTGCGGTGACGTTGTCGAGTCATAGGCCGATTACAAAACACGACGTCGCCGAGTTCCTGACAGACGAGGCACTGGCGAGGCTTCTTGAGGACAACCCCCTGATTGGGGAGTTGGTCCTAAAGGCTAGAGAGGATCTTGCCCGGGCCATTGAGGCGTCGGAGGCCGCGGAGAGGGCCGATAGAGAGAGACAGGAGAGGGAGGACCTTCTGAGAGAGGCAGAGGCCGAGGAGAGGGCCAGAGCAGAGGCACAGGGGCCTAGGGTCACGGCCGTGGCGGAGGCAAAGGACACGAGTCGCCCGGGCTTTTCAGCGAGAGCATATGTGTTTCCCACCCCACACCTTTTTGTGCCGTCAGGCATTGGGGCACGCGTACCGTCGCGGAGCGACTACGACAACGAGTTGGTGTTGAGAGATCCCCGGGCCCACATTGCAGCGACGTGGATGGAGGTATGTTCCCAGAAAACACCCTTTGTGATTTGATTTCGATATTCTTGCTTTCGATAGTTCACATTTGATATTTGCTTAGAACATGCCTGAACTTTGAATTGCACAGACGACTTGCGAGCCAAAGCATGCTAAACCTATGCACTTCTTGTAATGTAGGCCCAATATGTAATAACTTAAACCAACCATCCATTGTAAGCTTCATTGATTACCTAGAACTTGAAAATGAGAACTCTAGAACTTGAGAATGAACTTCCTGTATACTGATAAACCCTTTTGCTGCTTGTCTTTGTGTCTGAAACAGGCTGGAGCAGGACAGAGGGACATCCGCGGCTTTGGGGGCGCGTGTATGTCTTTACAGCTGTACGAGGGGCTGCCTGAGAGAGTGAGGCGGTTGGTGGACGAAGCAGGCTTCGGGGTGTTCGTACGGGCTTTGACCCCTGCGAGGAACGACCACGCCGTCCTTGTAGCGCTTGCTGAGAGGTGGAGGGATACCACCAATACCTACCACTTACCTCCTGAGGAGATGACAGTGACGCCTGCAGACTTCGCAGCGATCACGGGGCTGAGGGTTGGAGGTAAGACCATCCCGTTCGACTCGGGGATCCAGGAGGATCGGGCTGCTCTGGAGTGGTTTCTGGGTAAAGCGCCCAAGATAGAGGAGGGGATGGCGAGGTATGACCAGTTCAAGGGCTACCTGAAGAAGGAGGTGACGAGTGACCGGGAGGCGGAGCAGATGGCCCGGGCGTTTCTGCTATACCTGTTTGGTGCCACTCTGTACCCAAACAGACGGAGTAAAGTCCACCTCTCCTACTTGCCAGCGTTGAGGGACTTGAGGACGGCCTCACGCTTCGACTGGGGTGGAGCTACTCTTGGGATGGCCTACCACTTCTTTGGCCACTCGCCGAGGACGGGTAAGAGCACAGCTGGCTACTGGAGGGTTTGGGAGGTACAATTCTAACCCTTTATTAAGCACAATTTGATTATGCTTGTCCATTGTTTAGTCTGCTTGACTGTTTCGATTCCAAATACTGTATGCCTTGACTAATGTTTGCATTTGTCTAAACATTGTGCAGCTTTGGGCCTACGAGGTTCAGCGGATGTATCCGCCGGAGTGCAAGCATCCAGACTTGAGCACTCTCCCTCGCGCGCTGAAGTGGAGTAAGGCAAGCACGGGGAAGAAGGAAGGGAGAGGTGAGCTCAACGCCTTCAGACTGTACTTGGACGAGCTCAGGGCCTCACAGGTATGAACACGTAATCATAAGCAATTAGACATATATTCATTTCCTTGCTTTAATGCTGTCGCTGATCAATTGCTTGTGTTGCTTGTTTGCCTTGAATTGCAGGTCAATTGGGATCCCTGGAGGAGAGCGGGACCAGAGCCCGAGTACTTGGCCCAGAGCAGAGTTGTTACAGCCAGCAGGGTGTTACTGGAGTCGGCCTTCGGTTGGCAGTGGTGTGGGCAGCATGCCCTTCGGAGAGAAAAGGATTTCGTTCCTTCCCCTGCCGTTTGCGGCCCTTTTTCGAAAAAATCGAGGGAGCGCGAGCGCCGGTGGCAAGCGCTCGGAAATACAGAGTCGCCACTTGAGTTTTGAAGGTCCGACACTCAAGGAACCGCATTTCGAAGCACCTGCCGCGCTGTTTTTGTTTGAAAAAGTGAAGGAAACCAGTCCGTCATAACCATATCTGGGTTCGGGAGCCAGGTTACGAGAGGGGAAGGGTTTTAAGGCACCCCTCTCGCCCAATCCGGAGATCGGTCTCTACTTAGGCATTTTTATGAAAATATTTGTGATTCTTCCTCTTTTTGATCAATTTTAGCCAATTAGGGCGGGGAAACAGTTAATCGGGGATTTAAAACTGTAACAGTTTGCAAGATGTGATCAAGTAATTGCATGGATAGATGGCATGATGAGTAATAGATGGGATGGAACCTAGAACAGCGATCAGATGCCAAAACTAAGCTCGGGGCAGATTTGCCTTGCAAGATGGCCAACTTGCATGCATGAACAAATCTGCATGCAAGTGAACCATCACGCGAGACACTTGAACCCTCGCGCGAGTGTTGAGATCTCACCACAGTCCTAATTTCATCCCCTTCTGGGCTTTGGAAGGACCAGTGCACACCCAGGAAGCAAACCAAGCAGTTTATATGGAACTGTAAAAATACTAATTATTACAGATTGTTTCAAAAGGAGCCAAATGAAATGAAACACAACCCCTAAACAGTGGGGGTATCAAAACAGAGGCCAAGGGCCTAGTTACCCATGCAAGGGCTATTCATGGAAATCACAGAACTGTCGCGCGACAGAGAGTGAGTCTCGCGCGACATTCCTGACTGGACTTCCAGGAATTGCTTTGCATGCTTGGGGTCCTGAGACAGATTCAGGGGATCCCAAGGGCATTCCAAACCAATTAGAGTATCAAAATAAGCTACTGTATTTTATTTTTGCATGCATATCAGTGATCTAAAAATCAAAATGAAACACAACAGGTATGAATATATTGCAAAACAGACAAGGGCTAGCCTCCCTTCCCCACGAGGTCCATTCTCTTGCTGAAACAAGTGTCGCGCGAGGGTGTAACTGCCACAAATTCTTGTAACTCTGCTGGCTTTAGAACCAGGACATGGTATTAATTACCAGTCTTGGCCCTGTCAGCCCCCCTCAGGGATCAAAATAGAAACAGGTTAAATGTTATACCTTTGCTTGGAAAGGGTTTGGAAATGGATTGGATTGATTGGTGTGGCCTTGCAACTAAGTGTACATTGAAACACTAAGTTGTGAAGATTAGGATGTGGTTTGGGGGTTAGTAACTTTGTGCTAGCTAGTGTTTGCTTTGTAAAATAACAAGTGAACTCCTTAGTCAAATTCTTGGAACCCTTAACATGGAGGATGAAGGGGGGTATTTATAGGGAGAGTGCAAGGGCTAGAAAATGGCCAAACATGGCCTTGGGACCAGCCAACAAGGCTGGTCACAACTTGGTTGTGAAGCTAGCCAACAAGGTGGGTGGTTGGTTGGGGGATTGTATGGGCTATAACCTGCCAGAACTCTGTTCAGCTGAGGAAAACGGGGTTCTAGCCCATGGGGACCCATGTGCCAAACGATCATCACAAGTCCAGCTGGATTCTGTGATAGGGACAGGAGGGAACTGTCGCGCGAGTGTCAGTAACCATCGCGCGATGGTCAACTGTCAACAGTTTGACTTTGACCGCACCTGGCAAGCTGGTTATCGCGCGAGGGACACGAAGGGTCGCGCGAGGGTCAGCTCTGACTCTAAGGTTTGACTGAAGGTTCAGAGAGGGTTCAAAAGGTTCAAGCAAGGTTCTAAGCATTCCAAGCTTAATCCATTCCCAATCCAAGCTCGTTTGATCCGATTTCATCATCGGGGAAACAAGAAAATCGTAAAACAAAGTAAAACGATTGGGAGATCCAGATTGGGGTGTCTACAGTAGTCCCTCTTTGCCGGCACGCGGAGCACCATTGACTGGTACAGGTAACGTCAAAGATTTCTAGACACCCACCAAATCCGCCCAAAAGCCGATTTAAATGGAAAATGCAGACGAGTATATAAAAATACCATGCACCAAGGAGGACTTGAAAATTGGACGGATGGATCGTCGTTGATTTGAAATTGGACGGATAGATCGTCGCTAATTTGATTGATCGGACGGATAGATCGTCGTTGATTGATTGATCGGACGGATGGATCGTCGCTGATTGAAGATCGGACGGATGGAACGTCGCTGATTGATGATTGGACGGATGGATCGTCGCTGATTAATGATCGGACGGATGGATCGTCGCTGATTGTTGATCGGACGGATGGATCGTCGCTGATTTGAAATCGGACGGATAAATCGTCGGTGATTGATTGATCGGACGGATAGATCGTCGTTGATTGATGATCGGACGGATGGATCGTCGCTGATTGATGATCGGACGGATGGATCGTCGCTGATTGATGATCGGACGGATAGATCGTCGTTGATTTGAAATTGGACGGATAGATCGTCATTGATTTGAAATTGGACGGATAGATCGTCGCTGATTGTTGATCGGACGGATGGATCGTCGCTGATTGTTGATCGGACGGATGGATCGTCGCTGATTTGAAATTGGACGGATAGATCGCCATTGATTTGAAATTGGACGGATGGATTGTCGCTGATTAATGATCGGACGGATGGATTGTCGCTGATTGATTGATCGGACGGATGGATCGTCACTGATTGTTGATCGGACGGATGGATCGTCGCTGATTTGAAATCGGACGGATAGATCGTCGTTGATTGATTGATCGGACAGATGGATCGTCGCTGATTGTTGATCAGACGGATAGATCGTCGCTGATTTGAAATTGGACGGATAGATCGTCATTGATTTGAAATTGGACGGATAGATCGTCGCTGATCTGAAATTGGACGGATGGATCGTCGCTGATTGCGAGCGGACCACTGCTAGGGATGTAAAAGTCTTGGGCTTGAAGGCGAGACTTCCCAAAATGGCCGTCAAATCCATTGTACAACATATCAAAAAGCCATGGACTCTAATAGAGAGGCGATTTGAGATTGAGCCGGACTTAGAATCTGGATTGGGCCTGAGGCCCAAAATGAAGTGTCGCGCGACACTTGAGAACCATCGCGCGATGGTTTTGAGTTAAGGTTTGGGTCTGAACAGGCCCAGACCCGGCCCAAACCTGTTTCAATCGTTTAAAACCCCCGCGGGACGTTACAGAAACAGTACCAGCAGTTTCAAAATTTCGAAACTCCCTCAAACCCTCATCTCTCCTCACGAACCACTCTCAAATCTTCTCAAACCTTGATTTCAACCACGAAATCATCAAACCCACGTGTGATCAAACATCCATGGCAGACCACGGCAGCGGGGATGGCGGAGGAGAGGTTGTGGACGAGTCGGAGGATCGAGGAGGTCCAATGGTCGTCGAAATAGGGGATCAAGCACCGGTGGAGGCCACCGCAGGAGCCGGTGCAGCAGTAGCAAGCGGCGGCGTCGAAGAACAGGCCGACGAGCAGGAAACTGGGGACGGTGAGATCCGTCGCGCGACAGAGCGAGAGGCTCGCGCGACGGTGGGAACAGAGACCACAGGGGCTGTTGTTCAAAGGTTGGATCCAAGCATGGCCGTAGAAGGCTCAGTGGTGACCAGAGTGAGTCCAGGAGATGCAGGAGACACTGGTGCTGGAGAGCACCATCGCGCGACAGAGGAGGAGTCTCGCGCGAGGGTCGAAGCTGGAGGAGGCAGTGGCAGTGGGGCTGGAGATGATACCGTTGAGCCGATCGGGTCCCCGCCGAGGGATTCGGCGAAGGGCAAAGGCGTTGTAGATGCAGAGGAGGAGGTCACAGAGACTCCGGTTGAGGTCCGAGAGGAGGACATTTTGTTTCGGCCTGCGGTGACGTCGTCGAGCCATAGGCCGATTACAAGACACGACGTCGCCGAGTTCTTGTCAGACGAGGCACTGGCGAGGCTTCTTGAGGACAACCCCCTGGTTGGGGAGTTGGTCCTAAAGGCTAGAGAGGATCGTGCCCGGGCCATTGAGGCATCGGAGGCCACTGAGAGGGCCGAGAGAGAGAGACAGGAGAGAGAGGAGCTCTTGATAGATGCAGAGGCCGAGGAGAGGGCCAGAGTCGGGGCACAGGGGCCTAGGGTTACAGCCGTGACGGAGGCGAAGAACACAAGTAGGCCGGGCTTTTCAGCGGAGGCATATGTGCTTCCCACGCCACACCTTTTTGTGCCGTCGGGCATTGCGGCCCGCGTACCGTCGCGGAGAGACTACGACGACGAGTTGGTGTTGAGAGATCCCCAGGCCCACATTGCAGCGACATGGATGAAGGTATATTCCCAGAAAACACCCTTTGCAATTTGATTTCAATATTTTGCTTTCCATAGTTCAATTTCGATACTTGCTAGAACATGCTTGAACTCAGGATTGTATAGATGACCTGCGAGCCAAAACATGCCAAAACTATGTACTTCTTGTAACGTACGCCCAGCATGACATAACTTGAACCAACCATCCGTTGCAGACTTCATTGATTACCTAGAACTTGAAAATGAAAACTCTGCATGCACAGGAATCTAGAACAGCACACCGGACTCCCAAGCTGAGCCATGGCATAGGACTTGAGCCGAGCACGTGTCCTAGGCTTCATTGATTACCTAGAACTTGAAAATGAACTTCCTGTATACTGATAAACCCTTTTGCTGCTTGTCTTTGTGTTTGAAACAGGCTGGAGCAGGACAGAGGGATATCCGCGTTTTCGGGGGCGCATGCATGTCCCTGCAGCTGTACGAGGGGCTGCCGGAGAGAGTGAGTTGGCTGGTGGACGAGGCAGGCTTCGGGGAGTTCGTGCGAACTTTGACCCCGGCGAGGATTGACCATGCCGTCCTTGTTGCACTTGCTGAGAGGTGGAGGGATACCACCAATACCTTCCACCTACCTCCTGGGGAGATGACGGTGACGCCTGCAGACTTCGCAGCGATCACAGGGCTGAGGGTTGGAGGTGAGCCCATACCGTTCGACTTGGGGATCCAGGAGGATCGGGCCGCTCTGGAGTGGTTTCTGGGCAAGGCGCCCAGGATAGAGGGGGGGGATGGCGAGGTACGATCAATTCAAGGACTACCTGAAGAAGGAGGTGACGAGTGACCGGGAGGCGGAGCAGATGGCCCGGGCGTTTCTGCTATACCTGTTTGGTGCCACTCTGTACCCAAACAGGCGAAGTAACGTCCACCTCTTCTACTTGCCAGCGTTGAGGGACTTGAGGACAGCCTTGCGCTTCGACTGGGGTGGAGCTGCTCTCGGGACAGCCTACCACTTCTTTGGCCACTCGTCGAGGACGGGTAAGAGCACGGCTGGCTACTGGAGGGTCTGGGAGGTACGATTCTAACCCTTTATTAAGCACGATTTGATTATGCTCGTCCATTGTTTAGTCTGCTTGACTGTTTCGATTTCAAATACTGTATGCCTTGACTAATGCTTGAACCTGTCTAAACATTGCAGCTTTGGGCCTACGAGGTTTTGCGGATGTATCCGCCGGAGTGCAAGCATCCAGACCTGAGCACTCTCCCTCGCGCGCTGAAGTGGAGCAAGGCAAGCACGGGGAAGAAGGAAGGGAGAGGTGAGCTTAACGCCTTCAGACTGTACTTGGACGAGCTTAGGGCCTCACAGGTATGAACACGTAATCATAGGCATCGGACATGTGTCCATTTCCTTGCTTTAATGATGTCGCTGATCAATTGTTCGCATTGCTTATTTGCCTTGACTTGCAGGTCAATTGGGATCCCTAGAGGAGAACGGGACCAGAGCCAGAGTACTTGGCCCGGAGCAGGGTTGTTACAGCCAGCAGGGTGTTACTGGAGTCGGCCTTCGGTTGGCAGTGGTACCTGGGGGATCGAGTGACGCGCCAGTCGCTTGGCTACCCTGAGTTCTGGGTGCCAGGGCCGCTCCCACCTCGAGCTTCACACACGGGAGAGTACACACGGGCTGAGCTGGAGAGGTATACGAGGCCGGATACTGAGCTTGCACGCTACATGCGTCCTGGTAGGGACTATGCTGTTTACTAGAGAGACTTCCTGGCGGGTCCACTGGGGATCCGTGGTCTGAGAGAGGTGCGAGGCCAGGTTGCAGGGGCTGCTGAGGAGAGGAGAGCAGCCGGAGAGGGACGGAGAGGAGGTGAGAGCCGGGCAAGGCGAGCCCCGAGCGGACCGGCAGTTCGTGGACTTCCTGCGCTGCTTTGGAGGATTCCCGTGGTTGACAGCAAGGGGAATCCTGCAGAGTTACAGTTAGTGCCCGCGATGGCGGAGCCCGCTCCTGTGACTGTTTCGGTAAGAATCAGCTTCCAATATTGCTTTTGGATTCCAAATACTTGAATTATCTGCTGAACAGCCTGATGAACTTGAATTGCATGCAGGTGCCAACTGAGTGGGTGAACGAGGCCGTTCGGCGCATGCTGGCGTTGGAGAATGTGGTGAGAAGGGCGACGAGCGGCATGCCATTGGAGTTGCAGTACCAGGTGCCGACACCAGAGCCGACCCAGCCAGCCGTTGTTCAAAGGACCCAGGTATGAAAAACGATACATTCCTGCTTTCGATACATTTCTGTTTTGATAGCTTGATAGACTGTACCTATTTTCAATATAGAAATACAATATGCACAATGGATACTCATGCTTTGAAATGAAATGACAATGCAGGTGCAGGGGAAGATGAACCCTAGGAGGAAGAGTGCGCGAGATCCGCCACCGAAGAAGGTGGCGGCACAGAAACCCGCATCTCCGGCCACCAGCACGCGGCGACAGACGAGGGGCTTACAGACAGCGCGCGCACGTGAGGAGGCAGCTAGACAAGCCGCGAAGCAAGCTGAGCTTCAGTACCAACTCAAGAAATGCGAGAAGCCGTCGATAGAGGAGCCGGCTTATAGGAAGCGGCTGATCCTGAGTCGAACCTCTGAGGACGAGGAAGAAGAAGGAGAGGAAGAAGAGGAAGAAGAGGAGGGAGAAAGAGAAGAGGACGAAGAGCACTCGTCTACTAGCAGTGGCTCTGACGACTCCATCGATGATCCGGGGTACAGAGACGATCCCCAGGAGCTACAGGATGCTGTGGATAGCGGTGACGAGCTTGGGAGGTGCTGACGAGGCCTCCGTTACCCCTTTTGCACACTTAGTACTTTTGATTTCGGGCCTGCGTGCCCAAATAGGTAGATTAGACAGATAGACGTTTTGTGGGCCTGCGTGCCTTTGATTGGTGGGCGCATGTGCCCCGACTTTGATAGTTTTTGATTGGCCGAGGGCCGCAGATATAGTAGCTCTTTTGTTTCGCTTATGACATGGATAGATCATAGTTCAGTATAAAAGTTGCATTTTCAAGTTTATTACTTCTCATTGTGCATAAGAGACAGTAAAAACCGCCACTAATACCAAACTTGTATTGACAACACAACGAGACTACTCACAGACACATATGAGTGTAGAAAATGGCCTAGCTCTGAAAAGAAAAGATAATGTACCTTAGGATACGATCAGGGTACGAGAAATAATGAAATTCCGGGCATTAATACGCCAAGACTCACAATACTCTGCTAAAGAAAAAATGACACTCTAAAAAGGTCAAAAGTGGTCAACACGACCTGTCCCAATCAACAGAACTGAACGAAACGCCCCGAGAATAGACATATACCGAAAAGTGCGTGAGAAAACACAAAGACGGCACAAAACGCCAAAGAATGACTCGATTATGTCCCGGACTGAAACCGACACCTCCATACAGTCACCTAACGTCCAAGTGACCTGTATGGCATGACCGAACTAGGCTAGAGCCTCCGAAACAAGTTTCGACCTCCCGAAACCTTGATTAGAACTTGAAACGGGCCTCCGAGGGTCAAAAATCTTCGTTGAACACGACATTTCGAATCCGATGCTTGGACACAGCCACATATGCTCATAATGACTTGCTGGAACCATCAAAAGTACCAAATGACCTTTGGAATGAAAAACGACCAAAATGGACAGTGGCTGTTGGGAATCTGTCAAAACTGCAGATCAACCATCGCGCGAGGTTTTGGATGTGTCGCGCGAGTAACTTCTGTCGCGCGATGATTTAGTAGTGTCACGCGACGGTCAGATCCTGCTGGGCTGCCTTTGTCTGACCAAATTATTGCCATGGACCTGTTCATTGTTCCACGTCTTGAAAGTTATTCTGGGTTTGCAGAAGGAAGGCTATTCTTTCATGCAAGGTGGTAGGACACCTAAGCCTTGATCTCACCAACCCCTTGGCTATTTGAAGAAGGGTTTTAAGACATAATGAAGTGTACACCCCTCCACCTTATCTAAAATGGGAGATTCACTAATGGAAGCCCTTGATCCTTGGCTAATGAGAGACGAAACCATAAATTGGGCGAGCCCTCGGTCTCGCTGTTTATCCTCGATTCGGGATCTCCGATTTGCCCGACCATGCGTCGAGCTCCTCCAAGCCGCATTGCCTTTCTGGGACCCCATTGTGCACGTCTTCCGGTTCCGTCAAGACGAGATGTGCCCTACAATAGAAGAATTCCAGGCATACGTGCCAGGGTTCGCCAACCTAGATGTTCCGGCGGTGCCACCCGTTCATGAAGACATGGAGCAAATCTTACGGGCAGAACTCAATATTCCCGAGGCACTAACGGCCAGCATCATTCAGAATGGCGAGCTCAACATCCTTCGCCTAATTGAACTGTATGGCCCCGAGGGTGGCCTGGGAGACTATGTTGGGGAAGCTCACAGACGCTTCGTTTTGTCCATATGCGCACTGGCCGCGTACATGCTGGTTCCTATCGATGGAGGGGTAAATCCCAAATTGGTGAGCATCGCCTTGCAAATGGATAACGGGAAAAACATCATGCCCGTGGTTTTAGCGGAGACGCTCCTGGGCTTAGATATGTTGAAACTTGAGCAAGCCGATTCCTTCAGCGGATGTCCTATCCTACTCCAGGTAGATTCCTATTCGACATGCTTTCTTGCATTTTCAGCTTCACCCCAAACACTTAGACTGTATTTGATTTCTGACCTGTCCTTCGTTCTCATGCAGCTCTGGCTGGCGGACAAAGTGGGAGTTTTAGAAGAGCCACAGGCTGGCTTTGAAGACTTCCCCAGGCTTTTGGTCGAGAGACCGATGATCTTTCCCGACTTGACGGTGGACATATGGTTCGCCTTTCTAAATGATCTGCACTCTGAGGACATAGTCTGGAGGTGTCTTTGGTTAAATCTTCCGGAAATGACGCTCAATTCAGCGGGATACAAAAGAGTGATAATCGCTGGTCTGTCGAGCTTCACGTTTTACGTCCCACGGCGTACACTCCGACAGCTCGGGAGAAGCCAAGTATACAAGCGTTATGGAGCGGAGGACTTCGACATCCCCGCATTCACCTCATGGGACTTGCGCTGCTATAGAGACAACTGGGGCGATAGGATGTTGAAGGAACCAATCCCAGAGTTCAGGACATGGCTGGAAAGTCGTTACATAAGGTGGCTCCGCGTTGAAGTGGAAGCTAGGCAAAGGGGATATTTTTGAACCCCGTAGAAAAACCAAGTCAGCGTGTAATAAAACCATGAGGTTGTCGTGCCACCTTACAGGCAAAGCATGTCAAAGCTGTTGAAAATGTGTCTGAACATTTCCAGGGGTGCGGCGGAAGGCCTGTTGATTGGCGGACAGATAAACATCGTGCGCCTAATGGAATGGTACGGGCTCGACGGCGATCCAGCGGATACTGTTCTGCAGGCTCGATGTCGATTTGCCATGTCAATTGGCATATTGGCCGCGTATTTGTTGTGTCTCCGTATGGACGGCCCGACCCCTCGCTGGTGGATGTGGCTGCGCAGATGGGTGTTCGAAAGAACGTAGTCCTCATGGTGCTTGCTGAAACACTCGTTGGTTTGGATTTGGTGGCCGCCGGTCAAACAAATACGTTTGGTGGCAGTCCACTCCTGTTGCAGGTAAAATCTCACTCAGCTCACCTTTTTCCGGCTTTCACACAGTCTGCTTTTACCTCAACTCTCGGTTAAGGCTATATGGTAGCTCCTTACTTGTTTTCTTTCGCTCGGGCTTATGTGGCTCCTTACTTGTCTTTTCGCTCATGCAGTTGTGGCTATGTGACAAACTCGGACTAATCTCGGCTCCTGGAGCGAACTGGCCCCGTCTGCCCGGGCGAATGCACCAAAGGGGAATGCTGTACCCGGAGATGTCTGAGGAGGAGTGGTACACCTTCATGAGAGAGATGTCTCCGCGCGAGATTGTCTGGCGGCATGGAGCCCTGAACATCCCGGATATGGCTCTGCACTCTGCAGGTTTCGAGAGAATGGTGATTGCTGGGCTGTCCAGTTTCACATTTTACATTCCAGGTCGTATCCTGCGGCAGCTAGGCATGAGCCAAGGCTTTCATCGAGCTAGGATAGAAGATTTCCAGATTCCAGCATTTACAGCCCAACATCTAGCAGGGTATGAACACAACTGGGGTTTGAGAGAACTCGGAGGAGTGGAAGACGACTTCAGCACAAAACTCAAACGCCGCTATGTAGCATGGTTAAGAGAAGAGGTTGCAAGGAGACAAAACACAGACTGACTCCTGACTCAACTCCAATGATCTAGAATAAACTGTGAGCCCGTGAGGGCCTCTTAGCACTTTGTTCTGTTTTTGATGCTTTACTATTTTTCTTAAGGCTCTGCTCAGCCTATGTAATAGATTTAATAGTTTTGAATAAAGGTGAAAGATTTAAAAATTTTCCCCTTTTTGGTCAGAGTGTTGAACGCCATGCCGTTTGAGTGTTGAGGCACACCCTGGAATAAAAACCCTGGATCGAGTTGATGGATTGTGACCGAATCTCACAGAGAGACTGCCTACGTATCCCAAGCTAGGGAATCAGGTCAAAACGTAGTTCAGGCTAAAGTTCGCTCGTGTGTTTTGGCTCCCTTTTTGCGCTCTAATTTTTGCCTAGAACTGCCTTTGCAGGTTTCCAGTCTAGCGAGCTTTGATTGAATGCCTATTTATTTTTGCCTAAACTGCCCCCTTGGGTTTTCAGTCTAGCAGGCTTGCTCTAATTTTTGCTTGGGACCGCCCACCCTTGTGGTTTTCAGCCCAACGAGCTTCTCTCAAGGATAGTAACGTTTAAGTTGATCCAGGTTGACCAGAGTGTTGAACTCGTTGCTGTCTAGATCCATAAGCTGAGCTGCGCCACCCGAGAGGATGGTCTTGATAATAGGCCCTGCGCGCTTCGGGCGGAACTTACCACGTAGATCGAAAACGGGAGCCCGGATTTCCTTCGTGACCATGTCCCCTTCAATCAGATCCCGAGATTTCACTCTCTTGTTGAATGCCCGAGCAATTCTGCGCTGATACCCCTGAACATGATACAAGGCACGAAGTCTTCTCTCATCAAAGAGCATAAGTTCAACAAACCTCCCACTAAGCCATTCGGACTCCGTGAGTTCACATTCAGCCATGATCTTCAAAGTTGGTACTTCAAGCTCGATAGGAAGGACAACTTCCATCCCATAGGCCAGGGAAAAAGGGGTAGCCCCTGTTGATGTTCGAATTGACGTGCGGTACCCCCAAAGAGCTAGAGGCAGTTGCTCGTGCCAGTCCCTGACAGACTCTGCGGACTTCTTGATGATAGTCTCGATGTTCTTGTTGGCTGCTTCGACTACCCCATTCGTCTGAGGGCGGTAGACTGTCGAGTGATGAACCTGAATCTTGAACTCTTCGAAGAGTTCCAAAACCCTGCCTTTGAAATGAACTCCATTGTCAGAAACGAACGCCTGCGGAACTCCGTACCGATAAATGATGTTCTTTCGGATGAACTGAGCAACCTGAACCGCCATCAGGGTCTTGTAAGATTCAGCCTCGACCCATTTGGTGAAGTAATCTATGGCCACCAAAATGAACCGATGCCCGTTTGAAGCAGAAGGCCTGATCATGCTGATAACGTCGATACCCCAAACAGAAAAGGGCCAAGGCGATGTCATGCCAAATAGTTTAGAAGGAGGGACATGCATGAGATTGGCATGGATTTGACACCTATGGCAACGGCGTACATAATCCACACACTGGGACTCCATGGTAGACCAAAAGTAACCCTGTCGCAGGATTTTCCTGGCGAGCATGACCCCGCTCATGTGAGGGCCACAAACTCTTTCGTGAATTTCCTCCATGATTTTGGTGGCCTCCGCACCACTGACACAGAGCTTGTGCATTCCGCAGTGAGATCTCCGATATAGTTTCCCGCCACAGATAATGTATTGAGCGGCCAATCTTCGTAGTGCCGCTCGATCCTTCTTAGTGGCGTCGGCCGGAAACTGACCACTTTCGACGAAGTTCCAGATATTATGATATCAGGGTAGGCCGTCATCGACATCGTCGACGGCGTTGACGTACTGATAAGCAGGCAAGTCCCGCTGTTCAATTAGGATAGGGCGAAGCTTGACACCCACTGGAAGCTCGACCATGGAGGCTAGAGTTGCTAGAGCATCAGCGAACTGATTCCTCATCCGAGGGATGTGCGTAAACGTGACTTTGTTGAAACGAGGGATGAGATCCTCCAAATCTTGATGATAAGGTTTCAGCTTGTCTTCCCGAACTTTCCAGTCCCCGTTGGCCTGAGAAACGACAAGGTTGGAATCGCCGATAACCTCGAGCTTTTCCACACCAAGTGTAAGAGCAGCTTCCATGCCAACAATGCAGGCCTCATATTCAGCTTGGTTGTTCGTGACATTGAAATTGAGTTTGAACGCGAGCGGAATATGAGCACCATCAGGGGTTATAAGCAAAACCCCAATCCCGTATCCCTTCTGATTGGCTGCTCCATCAAAATAAAGAGTCCAGGTGTCTTCGACCACCGTCATCACCCCTTCGTCTGGAAATGCAAAATCCAAGTTCTCTGGCCCATTGACAGGATGATCGGCTAGGAATTCAGCAACTGCGCGCCCTTTGACAGACTTCCTAGTGACATATTCGAGGTCAAACTCTGCGAGCAAAAGCAACCAACGTGCTAGCTTACCAGTAAGCGCGGGCTTCTCAAACAGATACTTGAGAGGATCCATTCGAGAAATCAACTTCACTGGGTAAGCCAGCATGTAGTGTCTTAGTTTCTTGGATGCCCAAACAAGAGCCCAACACGTCTTTTCAAGAGCGGTGTATCGTTCTTCAGTGCCAACCATCTTCTTACTCAGGTAGTAAATGGCTTTTTTGACTCCCTTTTCTCCCTCTTGAGCTAGCAAACACCCCATAGATGAAGGATTTACAGACAAGTAAAGTATTAAGGGCTTTCCGGGCACTGGTGGCATCAAAACCGGAGGATTCTGCAGGTAGGTTTGAATGGAATTGAAAGCCGCCTGACACTTATCTGTCCAGATAAATGGAGTATTCTTCTTCAATAGACGAAACATCGGCTCGTAAGTTAGGGTCAACTTGGCGATGAATCTGCTGATGAATTGTACCTTTCCCAAAAAGCTCCGCACCCCCTTTTCTGAATCTGGTGGCTTCATATCAAGGACTGCTTTGATTTTTGACGGGTCGACCTCAATTCCACGGGAAGTGATCATGAAACCAAGCATCTTACCAGCTGTAACCCCAAAGGTGCATTTCTGAGGATTTAGATGCATACGAAACTTTCGTAATCTCTCGAAGAACTTCCTAAGCACAGGAACATGACCTTCTCGAGTTTTAGATTTGGCGATCATGTCATCGACATAGACCTCGACTTCTTTGTGCATCATGTCATGCAGGATGGTGGTAGCGGCTCGCTGATAAGTAGGCCCGGCGTTCTTCAAGCCGAAAGGCATGACCAGATAGCAATAAGTCCCCCATTCAGTGATGAACGTGGTTTTCTCGCGGTCCTCGGGTGCCATGAGAATTTGGTTGTAACCAGAAAAGCCATCCATGAACGAGAGCAAAGCGTGCCCCGCAGTGTTATCCACAAGCACATCGATGTGTGGCAAGGGAAAATCGTCTTTGGGGCTCGCTTTGTTCAAGTCCCGGAAATCGACACAAACTCGAATTTGTCCATTTTTCTTAGGAACGGGGACAATGTTGGCCACCCACGTAGGATATTGAGAGACCATGAGAAAGCCAGCATCAATCTACTTAGTAACCTCCTCTTTAATCTTCAGAACCCAATCTGGCCTCATCCGTCTGAGCTTCTGCTTCACAGGCTTGGCGTCCGGGAACAAAGGGATTCGATGCTCCACAATCTCGGGGTCAATATCGGGCATATCTCGGTGCGACCATGCAAAAACGTGGCTAAACTCGGTGAGCAGCTCTTTGAAATCGCGATGCTCCTCTGGCGAAAGTGTGGAGCCCACTTGAACCATCCGGGGATCGTTTTTATCTTTCAAATTTATAGAAACTGATGAGGATATTTTTAGGCATTTACTGTCGAGCGCTGTTCTCTCGACGCGTGTCAAGAGGTGACCTGCTCGGTCGGACAGCCATCGCTCGGTCGCATTCAAATCGCTCGGCCGGACTTCTCCAACCTCGCTGGGACGACAGGATAAGCACTGACTAGGTCAATACGGTTACACCCGCCAGTGTCCTCGGACGTGAAGGGGGTAACCCCACGTCCCCTGGATTCCTGGACTACGGAGCCATGTCTCCCACGTCCACCACTCACTCCAGTTCCGACGGGAGTCCTCCCACTTCGGGGGACTTCAACCGCTGTCGTGGCCCACGATCTACCACCTTCGTGCCCCTCGCAGGGACACGAACCACCTCGCCTATAAATGGGCAGCCCGTCCATGGGTTTAAGGTACGTATTGAATTCCATCCACAGAACACACAGAACTCTACCCTTACATACTCTTACTAACTTAACCATCGGAGGGTCCACGACTAGCGACACCCCCAGTCCTCGGACGCTGTTTTGCAGGAACTCCTCGAAGACGGAGCTCGGATTGACCGTCCAGTTTCAGGCATCAACAGAAACTATTTCTTCTTTTAATGGCTGAGCATGCCTTTCGTCCTCCCTTTCAATGAAGGCACGGATTTCCTTGGGAATGTCCCCATCGAAATCTATCCCTTTATCGTCAGGGTCGACACAGTTTATATAAAGATCATTGAAATAGTCAGAAGATGTCTCGTTCATTTCACAAGCCCCTGAAGGGTCGCCAAGTACAAGAGAGTCAAACTCGAAATAAAAGCTATGACCGTCCAGTTTGGCGCCGTCTGTGGGAAACGACGAGTTTTCTACTTTCATAAATTCAACTGTTTCAAAATCCTTTAGGATGGTCAACACGAGAGCCGGAAGCCAACGAAACGGTCCAGATGGAGAAGACCGTGCTAACCCTCTCCAAGAGCAGGTTAATCAACTCACTCAGATGGTTAATCAGCTCCGGGAGCAGAACGCGGAGCTTCTCCAACGCCTCCCTCAACCAACTCCCCTAACGAAGAGCGGGAGGCGAGCGGAGATTCACCAGAGATTCAGGGCACCCACCATGGTGGGGATCCCTCCGACACAGCTGATCATCGCCAATCCATGGCGGCTGACGATAACAGCTTCGTCGCCCTCCGACACAGGAATGCTCCCAACTCTGGGTCATCATTGGCTCAGGGGGCTGCGTTCAAGGAACTACAGGAGAAGATGGACCAGGTGTTGAAGCAAGTTAACGACCGAGGGGCCAGGACCGTGGAGGATCTGGTTCAGAAGACCAATCTCCCTTTCACGGCCAAAGTCACGATTTACCCACTTCCTCAAAAGTTCAGGCTCCCATCGCTTGAGCCTTTCGATGGATTGGGCGACCCCCTCGACCATCTGGAGACATACAAGGCCTCATGACGTTACATGCTTACCCGGACCAGATCATGTGTCGAGCCTTCCCCACTACTTTGAAAGGCTCGGCCAGAGTTTGGTTTGGGAAGCTCAAACCTGGCTCAATTGGGACGTTCGACGAATTGAGAAAACTGTTCATCGAGCACTTCTACAGCGGGCGGCGTCAGCACCGACCAGCCACCTACCTCCTCAACGTCAAGCAGAAGGAAGGAGAATCGCTCCGTGACTACCTGAAGCGCTACAACAATGAGGCACTCTTAATTGACGAGTTAGATGACAAAGTGGCTCTCACTACCTTTATTGGTGGACTCCAGCCTACCAAGTTTTTTGAGTCTGTCTCGGAAAAACCACCGTCTAGCATGGCGGAATTAATGAACAAGGCTCAGAAGCACATCAATGCTAAGGAAGCGATGGCCGCTCGGCGACAATCGGAAGAGGCGTCAGGCAACGGCAAGCGGAGGCACGAAGCGGAACAGCCCAAAACCCAGAAGGAAGTCAAACCCGAGAAGAAACCAAGAGGGGAGGACCGTCCACGTGCTCGAGGACGTTTCGAGCGGTTCACCCCGCTAAACGCGACTCTCAAGCAGGTGCTGGTCCACCTGATCAACGACCCAGAACTCCGCTGGCCCAAGGCAATGAAACCAGGGGTTCCCAGAGACCGAAGCAAGTACTGCCGTTTTCACAGGGATCATGGGCACGACACCTCCGACTGTATCGAGCTCAAGAAACAGATTGAGAATCTGATCCAACGCGGTCGCTTGCGAAGGTTCATTCAGGACAAGCCCGAGCCATCCGCTCGGCCCCAGCACCAGGAAAGAAGAGAAGACCGTAACCCTCGCACCAACCCGGAACCGCGCCGAGCACTTGGAGAAATCCACACCATCTCTGGCGGGTATGCCGGAGGCGGCGATTCCAACACTTCCAGGCGTGCTCACGCCCGCAGGTTGCGGTCGGCAAAGGTCCTCCTCACTGAGAGGCCCTGGAAAGAAAGAAGAATGGAAGAGCAAACCATCAGTTTTCACGCCAGCGACTCTGCAGGTGTCCAACATCCTCACGATGATCCACTAGTAATCACCGTCACTATCGGGAATTACAAAACCAGCAGGGTCCTTGTCGACAACGGGAGCTCTGCAGACATTCTCTTCTCCAGAGCTTTCAACCAAATGGGGATCCCAAAGGACAAATTACAGCTTGTCCGATCCCCACTGGTTGGGTTCTCCGGCGAAAAGGTTCAACCCATGGGGACGATTGACCTCCCGGTCACCATGGGGGCTGAGCCATGCCAGGTTGTGAAAATGGTGAAGTTCCTCGTGGTGGATTGCCCTTCGGCCTACAATGCAATTCTCGGACGCACGGCCCTTAACAGCATGAAGGTGATTACCTCCACATACCACCTAGTGATCAAGTTCCCAACCGAGAATGGTGTAGGGACTCAGAAGGGAGACCAAGCCTCAGCACGTGAATGCTACGTCGCAACCCTTAAAGAGAAACATTCACAAGAAACCTTCGTTGTGGATGCACTTGAAGCCCGAGACGAAAGAGAAAAGATCCACGCGGAGCCTGTGGAAAAACTGGATAAAGTCGATGTGGGTGAAGGCCGGAATCTCCAGATTGGCTCACTGCTTCCCCCTCAACTGAGGGAGCAATTGGTCACCTTCCTGAAAGACAATAAGGATGTCTTCGCTTGGTCTCATGCGGACCTGACAGGGATCGATCCTGAGGTAATGACCCACCACCTGAACGTGGATCCTACCTTCAAGCCCGAGAAACAAAAACCAAGAATCTTTGGAAAAGAGAGGAGCGATGCCGTCCTTGAGGAAATTCAGAAGTTGATCGATGCTGGATTCGTCTAGGAGGTGCAATATCCTGACTGGCTGGCCAACGTGGTGCTAGTCAAGAAGGCGAATGGCAACTGGCGCATGTGTGTGGACTTTAAAGACCTGAACAAGGCCTGCCAGAAGGACAGTTACCCACTCCCCAGGATTGACCAACTGGTAGATTCAACAGCGGGACATGAACTCTTGAGTTTCATGGACGCTTTCTCTGGATACAATCAGATCCTGATGCACTCGGCCGACCGAGAAGGTACGTCTTTCATTACCGAGCGAGGGCTATTCTGTTACCGGGTTATGCCGTTCGGACTAAAGAATGCAGGAGCAACCTACCAACGGTTGGTCAACCAGATGTTCGCCGGGCAAATTGGCCAGAATATGGAGGTATACGTGGATGACATGCTTATTAAAAGCAAGTTAGTCTGCGATCACCCAACCGACTTGGCTGAAACCTTCCAAATCCTCAAAAAGTTTGACATGAAGCTTAATCCAACCAAGTGCACGTTCGGAGTAGGGGCAGGAAAATTCCTTGGGTACATGGTTAGCCAAAGAGGAATCGAAGCCAATCCCGAGAAGGTTCAAGCAGTGATCGACATGCAGGCACCCAGGACAATCAAAGAGGTTCAATGCCTTACCGGGCGGGTAGCAGCGCTCAACCGATTCGTCAGTCGGTCGACAGACAAGTGCCTCCCCTTCTTCAAAACTCTGCGGAAAGCTTTCGAGTGGACCGACGAGTGCGAAGAGGCGTTTGCACACCTAAAGGCCTACCTCAGCTCTCCTCCCTTACTCTCCCGGGCTATTTCAGGAGAGCAGCTTTACCTGTACTTGGCAGTCTCCCCAAACGCAGTCAGCTCAGCTCTATTCAGAGAGGAGCGGGGTATTCAGAAGCCAGTATTCTATGTTAGCAGAGCTTTCCGTGGCCCCGAAGTCAGGTACCCACTCATTGAACAACTAGCCTTTGCTTTGGTTATCTCGGCGAGACGCTTGCGCCCTTATTTTTGTTCACACACCATTGTGGTGCTGACCGACCGACCGCTCAAGCAAGTGCTTCAAAAGCCTGAGTTGTCCGGCCGGCTCATCCAGTGGTTTATCGAGCTCAGTGAGTTCGATATTGTATACCAACCGCGCAAAGCAAGGAAGGGACAAGTCATGGCGGATTTCCTGGCAGAATTCACTAACCCTTTACAGGATGAAGATGATATGGCCAAAACAAAGGGACAAGACGTGGTATGCTGGACAATCTACGCAGATGGCTCATCCAACAAATCTGCAAGCGGCGCTGGGATTGTGCTTATCTCACCACTCGGTGAGCAGATGGAATATGCACTACGATTCGTATTCAACGCAACCAACAACGAGGCCTAGTATGAAGCAGTCGCTGTTGGTTTGCTGCTATGCTCACAGATGGGAGCTAAAGTGGTCAAAGTCCTCAGCGACTCCCAGTTAGTAATCCATCAGTCCAATGGGGAAGCCGAGGCCAAAAACGAGAAGATGAAGAAATACTCGGAGCTAGTCGCCAGGATCAGAGCAACCTTCGAGAAGGTGACTTTCTTACAGGTCCCACGTGAAGAAAACCAAAAGGCGGACTCCTTGGCTCGCCTGGCAAGCGCTCTTGATGAACACTTGGGACCCATGACTGCTCTCCAGTACATTGCAGAGCCAAGCATCAATGACCAAGAATCCGGGGAGGTCCAGGTTATCCTTTCCCATGCAGAATGGGCGGAATCCATCATTAAATTCCTCCAGGATGGGGAACTCCCCTCGGACAGGAGGGAAGCGAAGAAGCTCAGGTACCGGTAGGCAAGATACCTCCTCCAGGATGGCACCCTCTACAAAAGAGGCTACACCTACCCTTATCTCAGGTGTGTCTCAGATGTGGAGGGTCAATTCATTCTGAGGGAGATTCATGAAGGAATCTGCGGCAACCCTTCCGGGGGCCGTGCGCTGGTATTCAAAGCACTCCGAGCGGGCTATTACTGGCCCACCATGAAGGCTGACTCCAACAACTTCGTGCGCCGATGCGACGAGTGTCAACGCTTCGCCAACATTCCCCATCGGCCTCCAGAGCCACTCACGCCCATCGATAACCCTTGGCCGTTCGCGCAGTGGGGGATCGACATCATTGGCCCCTTCAGGTTGGGGCCAGGGCAGCACAAGTTTGCCATAGTCGCAATCGACTATTTCACTAAGTGGGCGGAGGCAAAGCCGCTCGCCAAAATCACTCAAGAGGCAGCAAGAGATTTTGTCTGGAAGCACATTGTTTGCAGGTTCGGAATCCCACATGCCATCGTCTCAGACAATGGCAAGCAATTCGACAACGAGATGATGCGAGATTTCTGGGAGCAGTTCAACACCAAGTGCAAGTACGCAACTCCTGGTCACCCTCAGGCCAATGGGCAGGCAGAAGTCACCAACCGCACCCTTCTTGGGATCATCAAAACCAGGTTGGACGATGCCAAAGGGTTGTGGGCAGGAATGTTACCGAGCACCCTATGGGCATACCACACCACCGTACGCACCCCAACAGGACAAACTCCCTTCCAGATGGCTTTCGGCTCCGAAGCGGTCATCCCAGTTGAGGTCGCTATCCCAAGCTACAGGGTTCAACACTACAATGAAGAGCAAAATGACAAGGCCCTCAGCCTAAACCTCGACTTGCTCGAGGAAACTAGGCGGGCGGCCGCGGTCAGGGTGGTCGCATACCAACAGAAGGCAAAGCTTTACTTCGACAAGAAGGTCAAACACAGAGCTTTCCAAGTGGGTGATCTTGTCTTGAAAAAGGTGCTGGAGAAGAAGAAGCTAGGTAAGCTGAATCCGAAGTGGGAAGGCCCTTTCCAGGTCCAAAAGATCATTAAGCTCGAGGTATACCAACTGGTCACCATGTCTGGTTGGAAACTCCCTCACCCGTGGAACGCGGACAATTTGAAAATTTATTATAAGTAAATTCCAAGTTACTTTTTTTTAAATTTGTTTCCTGACCCTCGTACAGTTGGGTCTACTGCAATTCTTTTTCTAGGCTATACGCCTCTATCCCTATCTCATTCGATGAGTTTTTAGACGATCGATTTGTAATCTCTCTTTAATTCATCAATGGGAATATCCTGGTCTTTCTTTTTTCAAAAGGTGGTCTTAACAACTTTTCAACAATGATTGTTCCGGAAAACCGCGAGTTAATAAATAAAGCGATTTGAAGAGACTAACATTGCCCTCTTCGGTCGGCCAGCGAGTTAACGCGCTCTCCTGGCAGGACGGCACTCGTCTATAAATAAAACGACTCGAAGAGACTAACATTGCCCTCCTCGGTCGGCCAGCGAGTTAACGCGCTCTCCTGGCAGGACGGCACTCGTCCATAAATAAAGCGACTCGAAGAGACTAACATTGCCCTCCTCGGTCGGCCAGCGAGTTAACGCGCTCTCCTGGCAGGACGGCACTCGTCCATAAATAAAGCGACTCGAAGAGACTAACATTGCCCTCCTCGGTCGGCCAGCGAGTTAACGCGCTCTCCTGGCAGGACGGCACTCGTCCATAAATAATGCGACTCGAAGAGACTAACATTGCCCTCCTCGGTCGGCCAGTGAGTTAACGCGCTCTCCTGGCAGGACGGCACTGGTCCATAAATAAAGCGACTCAAAGAGACTAACATTGCCCTCTTCGGTCGGCCAGCGAGTTAACGCGCTCTCCTGGCAGGACGGCACTCGTCCATAAATAAAACGACTCGAAGAGACTAACATTGCCCTCCTCGGTCGGCCAGCGAGTTAACGCGCTCTCCTGGCAGGACGGCACTCGTCCATAAATAAAGCGACTCGAAGAGACTAACATTGCCCTCCTCGGTCGGCCAGCGAGTTAACGCGCTCTCCTGGCAGGACGGCACTCGTCCATAAATAAAGCGACTCGAAGAGACTAACATTGCCCTCCTCGGTCGGCCAGCGAGTTAACGCGCTCTCCTGGCAGGACGGCACTCGTCCATAAATAAAACGACTCGAAGAGACTAACATGGCCCTTTCTGGTCGGCCAGCGAGTTAACCCGCTCTCCTGGCAGGACGGCCCTCGTCTATAAACGAACGGTCCTAAGAAACAAACAGACTCTTCCCAAGCAGGCAATGAGATCTAGACAAGTTAGCATGCAACAGATTCTCGAAGCATTTCAAAGGGTGTACGGTACCACTTCACTTTTATTTGAGTTTATGCTTGAGTTTTATGCATGAGTAACCATATTGCATGAATCTAGGCCGACACCTTTTTATACGATCGTTCACAAGGAGATTTGGGCATCTCCCACTAGTTTGCATAATCAGTATTTTACATTGCTAGCAAGTTAAAATTCATGCTCACCGGCACTACTATCTCAGACGCATTGCACGAGTTATAGACAAAAGAAAATTTTTGTTATCAATTATACCCCCTCTTTTAATTTGGGAGGAGGGGAAAGACTCCCATTACAAAAAAAAAAATAAGAGAAAAGGGGCAGAAGTCTCAGAGGCAACGAGAAGCCACTAATGTGGCCCACCCTCGCGTCCTTTTTTGGCCTCGTGGGAGGACGACGGCGACCCCTCAGGGGAAGTCACCATTTCCCGTGGCGGGGATGGCGTCTCCGGCTGGGGGCGGTGAAGGGGGTTCCAGCCTGTTATCAGCAGCAGCCGAACCACCTT
This sequence comes from Rhododendron griersonianum, assembly GCA_018127125.1. Classification (NCBI taxonomy): domain Eukaryota; kingdom Viridiplantae; phylum Streptophyta; class Magnoliopsida; order Ericales; family Ericaceae; genus Rhododendron; species Rhododendron griersonianum. Next base: position 35,299,640 of record CM030792.1, on the reverse strand, counting down.
CTCCGCGTTCCGCACCGTGTCCTCCATCACCTCCACCCTCGCCGAGAGCCCTTCTATGGCCCTCGTCAGTGCCTGCACTTGGTGGCAGAGGTTCTCTGGCATGATGTTTCTATCATTCGACATTTTGCAGGTTTCCCTTTCCTTTCTCTCGTTCCCTCGGAAATGAAAAGCTTTGTGGGGGAGAAGGAGTACCAGGGGTCTGCTTTTATAGAGAAAGAGATCAACCAACCAACCCTTCTTTCGAAGAATTTGAATGTTCAAATTAATTACTAACCGCCTTAATGGCGGCAGAAGTGCAAGTGTTGTGCAACTGTTGTTAAAACCCCTTGGAAAACTTAACTGCTTTAATTACTCGCTCGCCACAGTTATTACCACTCACTTGGCTGAAATTATCCAATGCTCCCGCGGGGGATCGCTCGGTCTGACGGACACGCTCACTCAACACCTGTTTATTCGCTCGGCTCTCGACGGATCATTCAGTGTGACACTCCACCCAAAATTCTCTTGGGGCGGAGTCAAAGACAAGCAACAGATAGAACAGATAAACAAATGCAACGTACTAACAACAACGGTCATGCCCCCGGAGGGACGAATCCCGTTCTCCATCTTGGAATAAAGGACAAGAAAACATTGTTATGCCCAATTATACGGTGGAATGCCTAATTATACAGTGGTATGCCTGATTATTCGGTGGTGCGAGCAGTGTTATGCCTAATTATACGGTGGTACCAGTTTTTCGGTTGCGAAAACGAAACAAACTACATCAAAACAAAAACACAGGAAATCAGGGCGCAGAAGGCAGCCAGGTTCAACTCTGGGCGTCGTCGTCTTCGTCATCACCTCCACCACCGCCCATTTCGGTGTTCTCCACATCGGACGGAGGCTCAGGCTTCAGTTCCCTCAGATCGAGGTCGGTGTACTTGGCCTTCACACGCTTAATGGCTTGCTCGAAGCCACCTGAAAAGTACAACATTAGCTCGCTGGCACATTCATCAGAGGCCTTATACTCTTCAACCGCCTGGGCCGTGGTGGCCCTCGCCTGGCCAAGATCGCTTTGAAGCTTCAGGATCATGGTGGATTGTCGGGTGGTGGTGTTCTCGGACGCCTACTTCAGTGCTTTCAGCTCCTCCTCTCTCCCTGATAGGGCTTCCCTCAAGTTCTTCAAATCTACCTCAGACTTCTCTTGGGCCTCTTTGACTGCTTGACGCAACCGCTCCGCCTCCTCTCTCGCTCGACCGGCCTCTTCCACGGCTTGTTGTAGTGCTGAAGGGCAGCCGGAGTGAGTCTTCTCTAGCTGCTCCAAGGAGTTACGACACTCCAGGGCTTGGCGCATGACACCATGAAGCCTTAGCTCTCGGTCGGCCAGCCTCCTGGCAACGACTACTCCTTCAGCAATGGCCTACAAATAACGAATACAGGGACAGTCATTAGGCATCAAGGGGTGTCGTCACAAGAACAGGTATTGAAAAGCAACACTTACCCTGCTCAGATGCAGCTCGAAGTTCCTCAGCAGCTTCTCCGCCGGCATCGAAGCAAGACCGTCGTAGACAGGCTGGGCGAAGGCATTTAACGCTCGGTGGCTGGCAGACGGGTCCGACAGAATGCTCCCTTTAACTAGGACTGTCGCATAGCCGTTCGTCGCTGGGTATATCAGCCCAGCCATGCTCGCCATCTCTACTTCTGTCCACGAGGCTGCAGGGGCAGGAGGGAATGTTTGGAATGCAACCTTCTTCGGAGGATTCGGGTCTTTCATCGTTGGAGAGGGCGGCCGTTCTTTCTTACTTTTCCTTTGTTCGCTTGGCTCGGGGAGCTCACCTTCTTTCACGAGGGACTCTATCACCCGGCCGATCGAGAAGGTACGTCTTTCATTACCGAGCGAGGGCTATTCTGTTACCGGGTTATGCGGTTCGGACTAAAGAATGCAGGAGCAACCTACCAACGGTTGGTCAACCAGATGTTCACCATCTCCGCAACAAGGGTTTCCTCCTCCTTCTCAGTTATCTCTGCGATCCTCTTTCTTTTCTTCTTGCCCAGGGCCCTCAGGGCTGACCCGCCGGCGGCCTCAAGCGTTTTTTCCAAGATCTCCTTGCCAATCCTCAGACGAGGAAGTCTAGTGGAAGCTACTGGTGGGGGATTCGTTGGGATAGCCGCTCGGGCTCTCATCTGGGTGTAAGCCACCTTGTCGAACGGCTTGATATCTAGAAGTGGGAACACAATTAAAGCAATAATCAGAAAATGGGTAGAACATGGTCAAAGGCAGATAAGGAAAAAGGATTAAACGTTACCCGCAGGATTTGGCCCCAGCAGGTGGTCGAATAGCTTCTAAGGGTTTACCAGCTCCTCGAAGGGGATTTTCTCTTTCCGCATGGCCACAATCAGTCCGTCGATGTCTGGGTTGGGGTTCTCCACCCGCCGGAAGTCACTCGGCTCAGGGTCTCCCCACATTGTCTGGACCCCTTGGGTGTTGGGACCAACCACTTCATCACTTTGATACTCCCATCCTTCTCCAGAAATAAAGAAAAACTTCTCTTTCCATTTTTTGACAGACGAAGGGTACCCAAACACAATCTGACGACCGTCGAGTGCTTGGAAGTACCAGAAGCCCGCATCTCCCACCTTCGGGGTATAGCAGTAAAAGAAATCGTCAATCATCATGGGGCGGCCCTCTGCACCAAGCGCCTCAAACATCATGAACGCCCCAAAGAAGATGTTCCAAGCATTTGGCATAAGCTGCCCAGGAGCAAGCTTCATGCGGCTCAGCAGCTCTCGAACGATCCGTGGAAAAGGGACTCGCAGCCCAGCAAAGAAGGCGTGCTCGTAGACACACACCTCGCCCTCCACGAAGGAGCAAGCCCTCTCTTCCGGACGGGCCGCTCGTAGGGTCACAGAATCTGGGATCTGGTTGGCCGCTCTGATCGTCCCCAGGTCCTCCTCGTAAATCACGCTCACAAGTGTTTCAGCCCTAAAGGACGGGACCTTGACGGCGGTGTCCACATCGATAACGTTGGTAGGGGTGGTCTCCTCCATTTCGGTTGCAAAGGAATCAGAAGTGAGACTGGAAAGATCTCTCACAAGGTGCAGGAATGGCTCTTGGCTCGTGTACGAAAGGAGAAGGGGACTTAGGGCTTGTCGCTCAAGACGGAATTGTGACAGCTGGTTCCACACATGAAGAGCACCAAATAACTCCTTTAATCGGTAATGTGGAACAACTGGCTCAATCGTTTGTAGGGGGAAATCAACCCCGGGTATCGGGTCACCCGGATTGGCATCTGCTTCTGGATCCAGTGTTGCGAGTCGAGTTGGGGGGCAGAAAACAGGAGGTGCTGGGGAATAGCTGCATAATCATACTTATACCCTTCCTCGGGCGCGAGAATCAAGGGAAATCCTTTGACTCCTCAACCGTCCGATCATGAACGAGCAAGATCTGTCACTAGATCCCCAACCGCAGCCGTCCTCGTATCTCGGGAATTTCGAAATTTGGAGAGTCCAACTTCACGTGGGGTGTGTATTTGGCGGTTACTCATCATTATCCTCGGGTAAAGGGAGACCTCTTTCCCTCGCATTAACTACCTCGAGCACCGCATCGACAGGCAGAGCAATTATCCCCAGCGTCGAGGCTCGCTCTGCTCGACTTGGGAATGGGGGGCAACTGATGAGGATATTTTTAGGCATTTACTGTCGAGCGCTGTTCTCTCGACGCGTGTCAAGAGGTGACCTGCTCGGTCGGACAGCCGTCGCTCGGTCGCATTCAAATCGCTCGGCCGGACTTCTCCAACCTCGCTGGGACGACAGGATAAGCACTGACTAGGTCAATACGGTTACACCCGCCAGTGTCCTCGGACGTGAAGGGGGTAACCCCACGTCCTATGGATTCCTGGACTACGGAGCCATGTCTCCCACGTCCACCACTCACTCCAGTTCCGACGGGAGTCCCCCCACTTCGGGGGACTTCAACCGCTGTCGTGGCCCACGATCTACCACCTTCGTGCCCCTCGCAGGGACACGAACCACCTCGCCTATAAATGGGCAGCCCGTCCATGGGTTTAAGGTACGTACTAAATTCCATCCACAGAACACACAGAACTCTACCCTTACATACTCTTACTAACTTAACCATCGGAGGGTCCACGACTGGCGACACCCCCAGTCCTCGGATGCTGTTTTGCAGGAACTCCTCGAAGATGGAGCTCGGATTGACCGTCCAGTTTCAGGCATCAACAGAAACTATTTCTTCTTTTAATGGCTGAGCATGCCTTTCGTCCTCCCTTTCAATGAAGGCACGGATTTCCTTGGGAATGTCCCCATCGAAATCTATCCCTTCATCGTCAGGGTCGACACAGTTTATATAAAGATCATTGAAATAGTCAGAAGATGTCTCGTTCATTTCACAAGCCCCTGAAGGGTCGCCAAGTACAAGAGAGTCAAACTCGAAATAAAAGCTATGACGTGGAGGGCCTAGAGGCACAAACTCCGACTCAGAGCTAGACTTAGAGGACGGGACAGACTCAGACGTGTTGTCAATACAAGTCAGGCGTGGCCTAAAAATACAATTATTTAAAGAGCCCTTGGCTTTCACAATGAGAGAGGTGGGATCCTAGAGGGCGTCGGGCCCGAGCATGAGCACTTCGACCTCTTCAGCTTCCCCAGCCAAACCCACTTGGGAGAATTCCTGGAACAGCAGCTCCAAATTCCCCTGATTGATAGACCCCAGCCAGTCAGTCTTGATCTTCACCTGATTAAGCTTCGTCTTGAATTCTTCCTTTGCTGGTTCATCATCACTGCTTGACCAGGTGTCATCAGCGAAAATTTCAAACCCAGGCAGTAGCTCCCTGGTTTCGGAATGAATAAAGGGATCAGCCTGCCCAGTGTAAGCGGCATTTCCCATTTCACGTACAAACTTGGGACCCCTGCAGAGGGTCTGAGGTTTTCCCATATATTTCTTTCACTTGGCATCTTTGGCAGAGGCGATATACCCCAAACCAAAGCGCCCCTCGTTGAAAGGAAAAGTAGGGAACTCCGGGACCCCTTGACGGCGAGAGCCTAAACCAATGCCTGGAAAATAAGACATCCTTCTCATAATGTCCAGCGCGACAGAGCTTATGAGGAAATTCCCGTCCACATTGATGGCCATTACTGTGCCTGAAGTATCAAAAGAGAAACCCCCAAGATCAACGCCTTTTTCACCGTGTTGAATTCCCAAGACGGGAGTCCCATCCTCCTTGAGCGGGCGGATGCCAGAATCCCCGCAGATGGTTAAAGTATCAGTAGGTAGCCCCAGAATAACCTTTTGGTGGAGGGTAGATGGCACGGCCATGATGTCGGATCGATGAAGCCACGGTCTACCCAACAGAAGATTGAAAGTTGCAGGAATATCCACGACATGGAACTCCACGTCCATCTCAAAACCCTCAGCATCGAGTTTGAGCTTCAAAATACCCTTGACTACGCGACGGGTGCTGTCATACGCCTTGACGGCCAGATTGGAAGGTGCCAGATCCTTCTTGGTGAGTCCTAAACGATAAGCGACCCTTAGAGGGCAAATGTTGATGGCGGAGCCGTTGTCAATAAGAACAGTCGGAACCCAGAGCCCTCGACACTTAACGGTAATATGCAAAGGGCAGTTGTGGTCGACTCCGACCGGCAGATCCTTGTCCGTAAAGGTTACCGTATACTGGGAGGTTGGAGGGAGGATGAGAGATATCATTGCCTCCGGTGTGACGTCGGCCTGGACTTCAAGGCGGGATAGGGCGTGACACAGCCTCTGACGATGCTCTTTGGACGAACAGATCAGTCCCCAGATAGAAATTGCGGCAGGGATTCGCTCAAGTTACCGCTGAACTAAATCAGGAATCGGATTGCCAACTGATACCTCAAGAGGTGTAGACCTTGGGAAGGAAATAGGTTTGTTCCTTTGATTAGCAGGATTGGAAGAATTCCCGACCTGCAGATTAGCAGGCTGAAAAATCCGTCCACTCCTTGTAACATTGTGAACGTTCCCCAAAGAGGGCACGACTTGAGGGTTTTCCTTCACGTCCCAGAAGTCAGCAGGGACATCTCCCAGTTTGCGCTTTCCTTTGTCAGTAGTTGGTGCAGAGACGGGCACTTCCATGTCCAAGCCCAAATCCTCAGCCAGATCTTTCATCAGCAAGGAGTCCCAGAAGTTCAAGTCTTTCACAGCAGCGACTTCGGCAACAGGCTCCGGATTTGCAATAAAGGGAACATCCCAAAGACCAGTGTCAGCCAGGGTACGATTGACAGCCCAGACTTCATTTCCAACTTGGACATCCACTATGTCGTCCACTTCCCAAAGGTTAACGAGCAGAGCGCGGTCCGTGACCATGATACTGCAATCCCTGTTGTTGGGGTAAGGCACCTGAGGGCGCGGATTTTCTTCGTCGACAATGTAGGAACATGGGTCATGGTCAGTGTCGGGATTAGTGTCACAAACCGAATCAAAGACCGAACCAAAGAGGGAAATGTGGTCTCCCAAGGCCCGTGGATCTTCCTGGACAAGTTCGTCCTCCGCATAGTGAAGCATGTAGTCCGGCGTGGCATAGCCTTGAAGGGGGTTAGGGTCAATGTCCATGGGAGCAAACCAGGTTGGCTCAGGATCCCAGCAATATTCTGCTTCGGGAACTGGAGGCTCGATTGGGTTGAACAACATGTACAAGGAGAAACCATCCAGAGGATCGAGCAGGGCTGCTTCATAACCAGCCAACCAGCCATCATACCAGGCTTGATCGAACGGGACATTTTCAAGTTGTGGAGGAATCCCGTCCATTTCAAAGCTTGACCACTCGTTGAGGAGAGGAATGGCGTAGTCCCAATTGTCTGCTATGGCCCAGCCAGTAGCTTGCATGTTATTATCCGAGGGAGGCACACAAGGCTGGCAGGGATCAGGAAACGGGCCAGTGATGGCCGCGTACGGGCTGTCAAGCGACGAGGCAGAGCTGATCTGCACAGCAGGGATTGATTGATGGAAGAGAGAGCTGACAGATTCTTCGGAGATAGGTGAACCGAAGCGTAGAGCTGGTTGTATTCTGATGGTCTGTGCACGGAGCTTTCTCATCATAAGTGTTGGCACGGAGCAAAAGGATCGAGGCGCTGAACTGATCAATAAAACCGAGGCATAGTGCCGGTTGATTGCAGGGTTGACCTGTTTCATGAGAGATATGCAGAGTGTACATGTGTGATGATGGTTGTTAGATGTGAACAGATATGATGCAGACTCGATGTGAAAATGTTGATGCAAATGTGCACGGGCCCGTGCGTGTGTGTTTGTTTAAGCTTAGAGCTTCTATCAAGTTCCGGACTTGAGCATTCAGAGCGTAGAGCTCGAGCATTCGGACGGCAGAATCCGAGCATTCAAAGTACAGGCTTTGAGCGTCCAGTACGCAGTGGTTGGGCATCCAAGCGTAGAGCTTGAGCATTCAAGTGTATAACTTGAGCATCCAGTACACAGTGGTTGGGCATCCAAGCGTAGAGCTTGAGCATTCAAAAATGTTAGATTTTTGAGCATCCAGGCGTAGAGCCTGAGAATAGATGTCTTGATTGTTGGGGTGGCTTAGAGCCTGTTGCTTGTTTACGGCTTCGAGCCAGTTGAGATGATGAACACAGGCTTCGAGCCTGTTAAGAATTTGATTGTGTACGGCTTCGAGCCAGTTGAGACAATGGGCTTAGAGCTGGGTTGGTTGTTACGGCTTGAGCCAGTTGAGATAATGGGCTTAGAGCCGCTAAGTTGAGTGATTACAGGCGTAGAGCCTGTTGCCGTGATAGCGAGCACAGAGCTGCTGAGATAAAGGGCTTCAAGCCGCTGGGTGATAGTAGACGTAGGCTTCGAGCCTGTTGAGGCAAATGGGCTTCAAGCCGCTGAGACTGCTTATGTATTCCATCTTCCACGGGGTTTGATTGGTTCCTTGTGCTTGGGATGTTTCCAAGGCTAGTTTTGAGTATGCTCGGGATTGCCCCCAAGGCTAGATTCCACATGCTCGGGATTGTCCCCAAGGCTAGTTTTGAGTATGCTCGGGATTGCCCCCAAGGCTAGTTTCCATATGCTCGGGGTTGTCCCCAAGGCTAGTCCTTGACCATATTCCAATTTGTTAGGGAGATTTCCATTACCTCCACTGCTGGGAGTGCCTTCCGGAGGCCAAACGCCTTCTAGCGACTCAAATGTCTTCTGGTGGCTAAATGCTTTCTGCAAGCTGGCAACATTTTGGAAGCTAGCAACATAAACGCCTTCTGGAGGGTGCATTGAGTGGAAGCCGCAGGATTGTTTTGCTGGCCTGCTGAGCGCGAGGTTGTGCATATGGCGTGGCATAGAGCTGTTGAGGTGTGGGCGTAGAGCCGCTGAGCAGCACTTGTGCGTCCTCAATGTTGTCAACGCTTCCTGAAAAGTAAAAGGTTTACTTTAGTTCGGAGTTTTAATTTGCATGATCAAAAGTGAGTTTTTTTGTTTTGATTTGCGGGATGAGATCCTACTTAGCCAGGGGCGTGAATGAGAAGGACCCATGGTTGGGTCGAAGTTGTTCTGTTTAAAGAAGCTAAGATAACTGTGCCCCCTGTTTAAGCAATGCATGCTTTTTAAACGTCGATTTGATGCCCCTAGCTTTTTTATTTGTTTATGCAATTGTGAGATTAACTCCCTTTTTGTCCTTGGCAGAGAAATAGGAGATTAGAGGCTTGCAGTGGAGGCAAAGAGGTGCACAAATGGTTTGTGACGTTGCTGGAGCAGGCTCGGGAGTTAGTACGCGCTGCTGGTCTTGAGTCGTTTGTTTTGGGCCTTAATCTTCCAAAGATGGATTGGTCGTTGATGACCTTGCTGGTTGAAAGGTGGGGGGATACTCCCAACACGTTCCACTTTCCTTCTGTTGGCGAAATGACGATCACGCCAGGTGATTTTTCTTTGCTTACTAGCCTATGAGTAGGTGGAGCTCCTCTTTGGGTTAACCCTAGGCTTTGGGAACGAGTAGGGGATTTGGAGTGGTTCTTGGGCAAGGTGCCCCCTCTTCACTCGCGTGGTCATGTTGACGTCTCTTGGCTGATCAAGACTTTTATGAAGGTTGATATCTTGACTCAGGTGAGTGTTGAGTAGTTGACACGGGCCTTTCTTCTCTACCTCGTTGTTTGTCAACAAGGATAGTTCAGTGCATAGGCAGTCTCTAGCCCCTTTGCAATATTTGGAGGCTGTTTGGGAGCTTGATTGGGGAGCATCTACCTTGGCCACCTTGTATGGCCTCCTTAGGGCTTGTTCACGGGACATAACTCTTGGCGGTCACTACCGGGTACTTGAGGTATATCCTTCTTCTTTTCTCGTTGTGATTTTTCCCTTGCTACAAGCGATGGTTGGTGGGGCCACGGAAGCCACTGTCGCCAATTTTGAGCCTTGGCGACGAGTTTTGGACCGATTGACGGTTGACGGTACCCCTTGCATTCCTTGTTTTTAGATCTCCATTCCTTTGTGCTGTTGTGGCTGATTTAGACTTTGTTTGTAGGTGAGGTTCAACCCTTGGAGTGGTGTATCAAGAGGACACCCCTCTTGCACGTTCCAGGTTCCAGATTGTACTCGTAGCTTGTTCGAGGTCCCTTTTGTTAAGCCCGGTACTTATGTGACCGGGTGGCCAGCCAGTGGCGCCCGCGTGCT